>JALIZF010000719.1:0-67619 GCA_029948255.1 Telmatactis stephensoni
GCCCATTGAGAAATCTCTCTATGGCGTAACGGAAACCCAAAGTGCCGCTCGGCTGTAATTTTCTCCTTTTTTGTTACGAGCCTCCGCGTAAACTTTCTCAGGATCATATCGAGCTCGCCTTCCTCCATTTCTTCTATTTTTCCGGTTATTTGTCTCTCTTGGCACCATTCTGAAATTAAAAACCTATCAAGAGTAGAATTAAGTGGCTAATAGTTTTTATTGTTTTATTTTTGTCCGGCGGTCGTCCGGCGCAACTTTACAAAGTTAACACCTCGATTCTTCGCATAGATAGTTGAAGTAAACAAGCGTATTGCGCTAAAAAAAGTACACAAAAGTACAGGAAAAATACACTTCTCGAGTAGTTTTTGTCTTTTATAGTGCTTTTCTTTTAGGACTAGGTCAAAATAACTTTATGTGTATTTTCACTGTTTAGCATCTTTACCTTTAAACACTGAAACTCCCCACTTTGTGTTGTAATTTGTGTTTTTACTTGGTGCACTTGCAACAATCTCGTTCAAATCCGTCTCTTCGAGCGCTGTAAACCTTGGCCTGAGTTTTTCTCTGGTGGCTTCTTGATATCGTTTCCTGATTTTCAATGTTCTCAATTTCAGCAATATCATTTTCGTGAAAGTCGTCAAGATCAAAATCTATGTGAAAGTTTGGATTTTCCTCGCAAATCGATGTCATTTTGGATTTGAAGGAAGAGAAACCCTGGGCGTCCTCCGAAACCGTGTTTCTATCCTCTCTTACAAACACGATTTTTTCCGCGTTTCAGCCAATCAGAGCGCGCGTTATATAATAGTTATTTTATAAAGTGAAATAAAAAGTTGAATAAACTGGTATATTTTTGCATGTTGGGACAAAGGCAAACACTAAGCTGCTGACAGACAAATTGACTAATCAGATATTCTTTAAAAAGGTCAAAAAAGGTCTTTATTATGTTACGGTTAAGTGAAGAATGCGTGAAACGGCCCGGGGAAGAGTACGAACGGGGCCGGTCATTGAAGCCTCTCCTAAAAGGGGCTCCCAGGGCACAAGTGAACGCAAGTGTGCGTCTAGTTGGTTAACAATTCATGTTACGCTTACGCCAAATGCACATCTCCATCCGTACCCTGCATAAGCATTATACCCCATGTGTACCCCTGTATACCCACGCATACCCTGTACATCCATGTATATACTGTATACCAGTGCATACCCTCTACACCCATGCATACCGTGTATACACATGCATACCCTGTACACCCATGCATACCCTGTACACCCATGCATACCCTGTACACCTATGCATACCCTGTACACCCATGCATACCCTGTACACCCATGTATACCCTGTATACCCATGCATACCCTGTATACCCATGCATGCCGTGTATACCCAAGCATACACTGTGCACCAAGGCATACCCTGTATACCGATGCATACCCTGTATACCCACGCATACCTGAATACCCGTGCATACCCTGTACACCCACGCATACCATGTATACCCATGCATGCCGTGTATACGCATGCATACCCTGTACACCCATGCATACCCTGTATACCCATGCTTACCCTGTATACCCATGCTTACTCTGTGTACCCATGCATACCTTGTACACTTACACAAGAGTTTACTGTTATTTAGTCGATGCTGCCACAAGAATGCCTAATCCATACGAACGTTAACTCTGGAATGCCAGAAATGCACTGACGACTGGCACTGCCATTGTCAAAAAAAAAACGAGTAAACTTATATAAATCAGGCAAGAATTTCAACATTTTTACACATGGCTTAAAACTTTGGTGTATAGGAATTGAAATAGAGAATAAATAATCGCCATATAATTTCTCCTTCCTGCCGGCACTCACGGTCAAATGCTGACACCCGAGTTTGCCGTGCACGTGGCGACGACATCAAATAGTCCAAACTGTAAATAAACATCTGCCAGAATTTCTGACGACATGACTGATTTTTATGATTATACGGCTATCAATCTATTTTGTGCTCATCAAAATATTTTTCTGTCTATTAGTTGGTTTTCTAACTAGTGAGAGTAGTAACAAATAGCGGTGATGAGTTGCCTAAACAATTGCATTGCTCAAATTACATTCTTGGGTTACCTGTGGTTTAAGGCGAAAATTGAAGGTATCTTTAATTTATCTTCAAATCTTAGATCTTATATTAATAACTTTCAACATTGAGTAACTAATTTGGATGCAGAGATCATAGCTAACTAGACGCACACGTGCGTTCACTCGTGCCCTGGGAGCGGTGCCTTAGGAGAGGCTTCAATGACCGGCCCCCGTTCATACTCTTCCCCGAGCCGTTTCACGCATTCTTCACTTAACCGTAACATAATAAAGACCTTTTTTGACCTTTTTAAAGAATATCTGATTAGTCAATTTGTCTGTTTGTCTGTTGTCCTTCTTTATCATGCATGGGTATGCTATCTCCAACATGCAAAAATATTCCAGTTTATTCAAGTTTTTATTTCACTATATATCTCAATTGTTTGCTGTAAAGACTTCTACAACGGCGTTTTTGACACAATAACAATTCGTGTATGTTTTCGTTCATGTTTCGGATGTTTTAAGACTTACGTGACCAACAAGGTCAATTGAACCTAGCCATTCCATGCCAATGGTCTGATCTTAAAATTCAGTACAAAAACCTCTCAAGGTCTCTTGAATGCTTGAATGAGGAATATAATTGACTTGCTTCTATGTATGTTCGTTTAGCAACATGTAGGATGAGAAATTCGTAGCTAGATTTCCAGCTCATAGGAAATAGATCGCGAGGGCATTGTTCCAAGTACTCCATTTAGAGTTCGATATTTGGTCAAAGTATTGGAGATGAAGCTCAAAATAACAGCCCATTCTGAAGCTCTTATAAGTATATAGGTATATCTCGAGTTAAAAGCTCCAAATTACATTGTTCTACTGTAGGAAAAGCCTGTCTCTGAAAGCTATCTTCTTGAAGTCAGCCATCTTGCATTCCTAAAGTTCCTGGCTTGCCTTCACTACGAAGAGTTTGCACGCGCTCAAAGGTGATGAATGAAGGGCATTGTTTCTTACGCTCTTAACCAATCAGGAGTGCACACGTCACCGATTGCGCAAGAATGCCGCATTCTCGAGACGAAAAGAGGAAAAAAAAAAAAAAAAAAAAAAACATTTGCAGTTTATAACTCGTTCCCGGCCTAAAGGCCTGGGCACGAGTAATAATTGCCAATCAGACAAAACTAATTCCTTCGATCACTTTGATCTCGGTCTCTCGGGGACTTAAAATAGCAATGCTAAATATAAATAGCTTAAATAAACATATTAGCGAATTACAGGTTTTCATGTCAAGCCAAACCTTAGACATCCTCGCTATTAACGAGACAAAACTTGACTATCGAACTCGTGATCAAGAATTAATTGATCTACCCGGCTACTTCTGCCTCCGCAAGGACAGAGATAGCCGTGGTGGAGGAGTTTGTATTTATTTGAAAAATTCTATCAAATATGCCAAGAAAACTTGTTTTGAAATAGAAGACCTTGAAATGTTATCAGTCGAAATTAAAAGGACAAATTCGAGTCATTTTCTTTTTACGACCTCGTATCGTCCCCCGAAACTGTCAGTGGATCGTTTCGACAAATTTGAAATATTTCTAAAACAAGTTGATTCCATTTACAAAGAGATTTATATCTTAGGTGACTTGAATCATAGTTAATAGAGGGGACCGGTTATGAAGCCTTTTGTTATATGGTTTATTTGGCGTAAGCGTAACATGAATTGTTAACCAACTTGTTAAACTACAACAATGATAATCACACTGCCGATTACCTAGATACTTTATTGGACTTAAGTTTTATGCCATTGATAACAAAACCTACTAGAATTACAGACCATACATCTACACTAATCGACCATATATATACTAACGTACCTCATAAAATATTAAAATCCGGAATATGTCTAGCAGATATCACTGACCACTTGCCTGTCTTCTGCTCAGTGTCAAACAAACTGCCCACAAACAATGATATAAAATATCATCGAGACTTCTCAAAATTTGACATTGATTCCTTTATGACAGACATCCAGTCTATTGATTTCAATGGTTTAATCACCGCGGATGTGAATGAAAGCATGAACGACAAGGTCAATGTGATACATTCTGTTTCTGATAAGCATGCACCATTACGACAAATATCAAACAATAAAAAAAGACAAAAATGCCCTGGATCTCGAAAGCTATACTCACCTCTATAAAAAAGAAACACAGACTATTTAAATCTCACTTCCTTAGTAAGGATCCCTCTAAAGTAAAGACATACAAGACGTACAACAACAATTTAAATAGAATAAAAGATACTGCAAAAAAGACGTATTTTCAAGAACAGTTTGATCTCAACAGTAGAAATTGAAAAGCCATTTGGAAGCTTATTGGAACGATAATAAACAGAAAAAAGAGCTCCTCTCAGAAGTCAATTTCAAAACTCATTTACAAAAACAAATGCTATACCAACAAAAAATGCATTGCACAACAACTAAACACCCATTTCGTCAATGTTGGTAGCGATCTTGCGGGAAAACTCCCACAAACGGATATAGACCCTTTGAATAATTTGGACCGATCTTTCCAAAAGAGCTTTATGTTTCGTGGTATAACTCCACATGAAGTACATGACGAAATCAAGGCAGTAAAATTAAATAAAGCAACAATAGGAGTCCCGCAAATGTGCACTTCTCTTGCAAGTGACTATATAAGCCAGCCCCTGTCCCACATTTTTAACCAGTCTTTGCTCCAGGGTGTTGTCCCCGATATTTTAAAGGTATCTAAAGTAACCCCTATTGACAAGGGTGGAGACTCTACCGACCCCGCCAATTATCGACCTATCTCTACTTTATCTACTTTTACTCAGATATTTGAAAAATTAGTTTACAAGCAACTCACAAACTATATCGAAAAACATAAGATCCTCTACGAATTCCAGTTTGGCTTTCGTAAAGGACGCTCAACAGCTCTAGCCATCGCAGAAATCACAGACAATCTTAAAAAAGCTATAGACAACAACCTGTATACTTGCGGTGTGTTTCGAGACTTTTCGAAGCTTCGACTCAGTTAATCATCAAATATTGCTTAAAAAAATGCAGGCATATGGAATCCGAGGGCTACCACTAGAATGGTTTGAAAACTATCTTTCAAATAGAAAGCAATATGTCTCAGTTGGAAATGTGGAATCCGAGTTCCAATCAATATAATGCGGAGTCCCCCAGGGGAGTACACTTGGCCCGCTTTTATTTTTGATTTACATAAATGACCTCCCTAATTGCTCAAAAGAACTAAGCTTCAAAATTTTTGCTGACGACACCAACGTTTTCGCTTCTTCAAATAACCTTAATTCTCTGGAAAAAAACAATGAATACTGAACTGGAAAGGTTAAGACATGGTGTGACGCTAACAAACTATCCATAAACTTAACTAAAACCAACTTCATGATTGTCAAGTCCGCAAGGAATTCGAAAAAAGACGCAGATATCAATATCAAACTTAGAAGTGTAGATGGAACCTCTTACTCATTAGAAAGGAAAAATCACATTAAATATCTAGGCGTCACGATAGATGATTCCATGTCATGGAAATATCATATTTCATATATTTGCACTCAAATTTCGCGTAACACCGGGATCATATCCAAGTTGAGACATTACGTTTCTCTAAAACAACTAAAAGAACTGTACTATAACTTGATTTATCCGTACATATCGTACGCTATTATAGCGTGGGGTAGTACATACAAATGCCACCTTCAAAAAATTCAGGTAAAGCAAAATCATATTATCAGATTAACATTCTTTGCCACGCTTTATGGAGAAGAAACTGAACGACAAGTGCCAGACCTCTATTGAACCTACTGAGTATACTTTCAGTTTACAATGTATATCGCTTGCATGTCTTACAATTTATGCACTCGTGGCATTGTGGGATTTTACCAAGCATCTTTGACAATATGTTTAAATACGCCAACAATGTCCACAATTACAATACGAGATATGCAAGTAAACAAAATCTTTATAAATCAAAAGTTAGAACAAATACAGGCAAACAAGCTATGTCGTTTGTGGCAATTGATCTCAGGAAAGACCTCCCACAGTATTGTGGATCAATAAAGAACAATTTTGCAACTAGTTCAACGTCTTTTTATTTTATTTTGTGTTGTATCCCTAAAACTCCACCATACAGAGGTTGTATACCCAAAATTGTTCCATTGTGCTGCATTTCACAGCTACCAAAAGTCTTAAAAACGCAGCCGATACGACGATAGTTCAGTGACTGGTACTATAAAGCAGGCCCGGTAGCCTATAGTCTCACGATTAAGCAGGCCCGGTAGCCCAGCAGTGCCAGTACCAGTCACTGAACTATCGTCGTATCGGCTGTGTTTTTAAGACTTTTGGCAGTTGTGAAATGTAGCACAATGGAACTATTTTGGGTATACAACCTCTTTATGGTGGAGTTTTAGGGATACAGCACAAAAGGTAATAAAAAGACGTTGAACTAGTTGCAAAATTGTTCTTTATTGATCCACAATACTGTAGATATGAACTCTTACACACTCGTACACAAACACCATATTTCCTATAGCTCATGATTATAGTAAGAAACTTTAAATCTTGAAATTCGAGCTCACTACTTGAAACCAACTCTCCGAATCCATTCATAAAAAATAAATGACAGTTCGCATCTAAAGGAAAATGGATTTTGCGAGTGCTTTGCGGGTCACTTCTAGCGACTCGTGCGTTCATTTTGATCAATTCATGCTACGCCCCTGCGATCAAAAAATAAAAAAATTAATCTAGTTTGTCATCATTACCTGCATGTCCCTTGGTAACCATCTTGTAGATGGAAGGTGTCAAATACAAGAATGGAGACTTCCAGTGTAGTTTCATTGCTTGTTGTCCACGTACAGTCGGCATTACTTGGGTAGTTTTGGGGGTAGTTCGGGCTTGAAAAACTACCATAAACACCAGGTAATGCAACGTCACATCCTAAACACACAAAAGTAACTCACTAACAGGAATCAAAGTAAGAAGAACTGCTATTAAATTGAGTTTTGCTTGCCCTGCAACCAAAACTATTTTGTATTCTGAGACAAACCTGTCCTGGTGAATACACGACGGCTTCTCGGTCCTTCATGATCACCTACTCTTGTGGCAGCTGATACTTCAATGCGATATTGCGTTATCATGTGAAGATCGCTCAAATACAAATTTATTTTTTGTGCTCCGATGCAAAGTGAAAAAAAATCTTTCTTTAATTCTGTCCGACAATTGATTAAAAATAAATTAGTAAAAGTAAATTCGATTCCGAGTTATGACGGTTGTGTTATTGATCTTAATGCAATACGAATGCATAGGGTATTGGCTTTGATATCGACTAATTTGAGGGATAAAAGTTTTTAAGCACATTTAATTGACGTCGTCTTTTGTTCAAATTAATGGCAGCAGGCTATAGCAACGAAACTGTTAAAAATCAAATCTGAATACTCACTTGTCATAAAATACTTATACCCCGACAATGGTCCTGGACCTTTAGGGGTAAATCCCTGCACACTTATTCTATATCTCATAGCAGCAATGAGATCAGTAAGAACCATTCGTGTACTGTTGGTAGTTAAAGTTAGTGTGCGTCCAGAAGAATAAGCGTAGTAAAATATTCTGTAGCCAAGAAGAACGCCGTGACAGTGCACACGAGGAATTGGATCCCATTGTATGATTGCAGTAGAATAACTAACATCTCTGATGATTAGATTACGAGGAGCAGTTGTTGGAACTGAAAAGCAATATGACTTTTTCATTAGACTCATACAAGAAAGTAAGAGCACAGAAAGCGAACAGCAGCTGCTAGCTTGCCTTCAGACTCAAAGTTAGGGCAAAGTAGAGGCTGTTGTTTCAGGGAAAATTGCTGTTTTTATATCGGCAATTTGATTTCTCTGTACAATGACACAACTGATGATGCGTCATTCTACAGCTGATTCAGTACTTTAGCACGATATTATAACAAAGAAATGAAAATTCTTTTTACGTCCAATTCAAAATACCTGGGTTCCAAATGGATTTCGTTTTTCATGAAATATTGATTGGACAAGTGCGAAGCGCCAGCTGAGCCCGTTCAGGTAGACGCAAAAAGATTCCTTGTTTTTCTTACCGGATCCTTGTGTCCTTACAACAATTGCAGCACTTTTCAACATCACCAATGCTCCATCACTCTTCCTTGTTAAAAGTATAAAACCTTGAACTTGGTAATAAATGAATCCTATAAGTTCATTGCACCGTGTAGATGTTGAGCTGTTATCTGCAAAACCATAAGAAACTTTTTGCTGCCATTCTTCTGTAGAATTACACGATATGAAATAACCATTGACTGTGTAACCATTTAATTCAACCGGTGACCAAGAGACATTAATGGCGTTATAACTGTTGCTTCTTCCGGTTATATTCCAGCCCACCATATAAGAAGCTTATGGAGAGAAAAATAAAAACAAAGAGCGATCAATGGTATAGAAGAAATAGACAATATTCGTCAAATGAGAACTAGCTATTACTAGGTTTCAATCAGCCGTTAAAAGTTACTAAATCTCATTATTTGACTTCCATTGTTGATTCGCTTCGTTTTACTGATCTAATTGAGGTGATGTAACGCGGGACGATTTGCAACGACGATTTTTCGCGCAACGCGAAGTTAATAATGTGAAACGTACCACACGTGTAACAATTTACACGCATTTTGGCTTCGGTAACACGTGTTACGGAACTAGTCCGGGATCACTCTGACGGCAACATTAAATCATACCTTCGTTAATTCGTGGGTCTTTGTATTTAAGCTTCTTTAAATCTCGATATACAAATATGATCACCACTAACAACTGCTAGACATTAGCCACCAACTAACTTACAAAGATGATTACACAGGTATTTCTAGTAACAGGTAGAGAGCCATAACCCAAACAAGACTCACGTTACACTGTCAGGCCTATCCAATCAAGGTGCACACCAGAATCTCCAGATCCGGACCGGCCAATAAAACTTTCTTGCACAACCTTGATCATGGAGTCTCATTTGTACTATGGACTCTACTTTCTAAATGTCAATCTTACTCGAATTTCAATCACACCTTATAACTGCGTCATAATGTAAAAACTGGAATATACTCTAAGATTCTTTCACACATTAACGTACTAAACCTACAAAACCATTTGGTAAAGGCTTGGGACTATTCCGAACCTACAAATTTAGAACTGAGATGAAATATAAAATCTAGGATAAATGCCTAGGCTAGCATATTTTTGTGTAGTTGGTCCTGCCCATGCGAGGTCCAACAACTAGCCATAACAAAATTGTAATAAGAAATCTACGTCACAAAAAGTCCCTTGCCAAACTTATTAATAGACTACAAAATCACTAGGAGTATGAAATGCATGGAAAAGTGTCGCGTAACATACTCCCCTCCTTAGTTTGGTGTACCTCCTGGTACACGCTGTCGAGAAAATAGCTATAAACCCAAATAAAGTCAAAGGTTACAAAAACAAAAATGAAAGATAAACAATATGATAATCTACGCAGTTCATTTTCTATTGAATAAGATTTTTCTTTTTTGTTTTTGTTTTGTTTTGTTTTGTTTTGTTTTGTTTTGTTTTGTTTTGTTTTTTTTGTTTTTGTTTCTTTTTTTTCCTGACATTCAAAATGTTGATAGGTAGATTGTAGTTCTTCATTTTAAATATGATGCAGTTCTCGATCTTCATTTCAATGTTGATCAAGTAGAAGTCAATGACTTACAGTCTGAAGTTGCGAGGTTTTGATTTGAAATCAAAAACTTGCAACGCAAAATAATAAATTTGATCATATGACAATCAGTGCAGGTATACTGGCGGATAGCAACATCGTAAAATCTATGAAATGAAAATGCTTCTAGTGGCCAATGGTGGTAACACACTATGTCATGGCCTGGGTGCGTGGTACGTGTAATTCGGAAATCCCCGAAGTAGACACGAAGTCAAACATACGATAAACGATTTTAATCTTGACATGTTTCGGCATCCTTATGCCATTATCAGAAGAATGAATACAAAGTTCGTTATAAATGCTATATGTACTAGTGGTTACAATTGATCGACAGGTAATATAATACAATAATGAAGTTTTTAGATAAGCTAATAACTAATCAAATAACAGAAAAGAAAGGAAGTGGTAATATAAGATAAACTAAATCTAGACATAAAGTTTATGGTTTAAAGAAGGTTTTCATGTGTTTAACCTGGACGTTAAGTTCAGGTTTTAACGTTTCAATAAAGAAAGCTTCTTTTAATTTAAGATAGATATGAGATTGAGCAGTGTTTAGAATTTTAAAACAAGCAAGAGAGTATTTATCACGGCACTTTTTAGACTGTTTGAGATGTTTAAAGATATGCGAGTTTTTATCCGTAAAAATATGTTCTTTAATCCTTGTTGAAAAATGGCGAGAACACTCACCGATATAACGGGGTTGACATCCCGTACATGTGAATTGATAAATAAGGGACCGGTCATTCTTTACCGGGAGGGAGGGCTGGTGGTTTCTGGGGGGGGGGGGGGGGGGGGCACCTGAAAAAATGGCCATAAAATGGGGGACAAGCAAAAAATTTTTGGCTATTTGAGGAGGGGTCATGTAAAAAAATTGTTTGTGCAGCACCTTTTTGATATCAAATCAGCCAAAACAGAGCCACCATGAAGTACTTTTCTTGCAAAATTTCTGTTGAGCCGCTCGCGCTTCGCGCTCGCAAAAGCCAATTAAATTCTAAATTGTTACACTGCAACCATGCTACAATGCCTAACACTACAAGCTAGTGTAGAGTGAGTTACACTGCATTGCATCAAGATCATTTCAAATCTCTTTAGGAAACAGTCTTTACGAACAATAGATTTACCTCAAATCTCTGCAATCTTCGCGATTGCATTTGTAGGTAGGGACTTGCACATTCCACCATAATGGTACGTGTTTCAAATCCTTTTACTAAGGAAGAACGTCTTTGTAAACTCATGTACTTAAAATCACTTATTAACAGTAGATGTCTTTGCACGTTGAGAAAATCCTTTTGGGAATTAGTCTCTGTTAACATATACACCTCAAATTTTTGCCGAGCGACTCACGCTTGCATTTGAAATAAGTGACTTGCACATTTCATAAGATGATTTAAAATCCTTTTTGGAACTGATAGCCTCTCACCTAGCTGTGAACATATATACTTCAAATTTCTGCCAAGCGTCTCGCGCTTCGCGCTCGCATTTGTACATAAATGTAGTATTTCGCACATTGCACCATGAGAACATTTAATATTCTATTACAAAATAGCCTCTGGAAACGTCTTTACTTGAAATTTCAGGTGAGTGGCTCGCGCTTCGCGCTCACATATATAATTATGTAATATTCCTCGATCTCTAATATTGTTCAACAACAATGGGCTTATATTTTCCTTTGCTACACATATGAGGATAACAGCAATGATGACTAATTTTCAGTGGTGACGGTGGTGGTAGTGTGGGGGGAGGGGTCATGTAAATGAAACATGAACTAAGAGGGGGGGCATTTAAAAAATTGTATGACAAAGAAGGGGGGCTGGACACTTTTGGGGGCAAAAATTCCAAAAACCACCGCCGCCCCCCCTCCTGATAAAAAAATGAACGGTCCCTAACACAGGATTTAAGAGCATCTGGAATAGGATCTTTACAACTAAAAAAAGTGTTTAATTTTAAAATGCGTGAAAACAAGTTTTAAGTTAAATTCCGGACAAAAGAGTTTACAAAAATTTTTTACTCGTGCCCAGGCCTTATGGCCGGGAACGAGTTATAAACTGCAAATGTTTTTTTTACTCGTGCCCAGGCCTTTAGGCCGGGAACGAGTTATAAACTGCAAATGTTTTTTTTTCTTCTGATTTCGTCTCGAGAACAGGCCATTCTTGCGCAATCGGTGACGTGTGCACTCCTGATTGGTTAAGAGCGTAAGAAACAATGCCCTTCATTCATCACCTTTGAGCGCGTGCAAACTCTTCGTAGTGAAGGCAAGCCAGGAACTTTAGGAATGCAAGATGACCGACTTCAAAAAAAATTGCTTTCAGAGACAGGCTTTTCCTACAGTAGAACAATGTAATTTGGAGCTTTTAACTCGAGATATACCTATATACTTATAAGAGCTTCAGAATGGGCTGTTATTTTGAGCCTCATCTCCAATACTTTGACCAAATATCGAACTCTAAATGGAGTACTTGAAAGGAAGCGGCTCGCGATAAAGACTATTTCCTATGAGCTGGAAAACTACGAATTTCTCATCCTACATGTTGCTAAACGAACATGCATAGAAGCAAGTCAATTATATTCCTCATTCATGCAAGCATTCAAGAGATCTTGAGAGGTTTTTGTACTGAATTTTAATATCGGAACTAGACGCACACGTGCGTTCACTCGTGCCCCGGGAGCCCTTCAGTGACCGGCCCCGTGCGTACTCTTCCCCGAGCCGTTTCACGCATTCTTCACTTAACCGTAACATAATAAAGACCTTTTTTGACCTTTTTTTTATTTCACTATATATCTCAATTGTTTGCTGTAAAGACTTCTACAACGACGTTTTTGACACAATAACAAATCGTGTATTTTTTCGGCGTTCGTGTTTCAGATGTTTTATCTATTACGTGACCAAACGCATCAGGTCAAATAGAGCCTTGATTCCATGAAAATATATAAATAAATTGTCTGGCCAGAATTGTGTTAAAATTCATTACAAAAACGTCTCAAGATCTCTTGAATGCTTGAATGAAAAATATAATTGACTTGCCTCTATATGCGTTCGTTTAGCAACATGTAGGGTGAGAAATTCGTAGATTTCCAGCTCAAAGGTTATTGCTACGAGTCGCGAGAGCTTCAGTTTTCAAGTACTCCATCGGAGTTCGATATTTGGTCAAAGTATTGGAGATCAAGCTCAAAATAACAGCCCATTCTGAAGCTCTTATAAGTGTCTAGGTATATCTCGAGTTAAAAGCTCCATTTTCTATTGTCTCACTACTGGAAAAGCCTGTCTCTGAAAGCCATTTTTTGGGCTGTCCGCCATCTTGCATTCCTAAAGTTCCTGACTGGCGTCATCAGGAGCTTTAACACGTGACCGATTGCGCAAGAAAGGCCTCTTCTGGCGACGAAAAGAGAAAAAACTAGACGCACACGTGCGTTCACTCGTGCCCTGGGAGCGGTGTCCTTGGAGAGGCTTCAATGACCGGCCTCGTTCGTACTCTTCCCCGAGCCGTTTCACGCATTCTTCACTTAACCGTAACAATTAATAAAGACCGTTTTTGACCTTTTTAAAGAATACCTGATTAGTCAATTTGTCTGTCAGCAGTTAGATATCTCCGACATGCAAAAATATACCAGTTTATTCACCTTTTAATTTCACTATGTATCTCAATTGTTTGCTGTAAAGACTTTTACAACGGCGTTTTTGACACAATAACAAATCGTGAATTTTTTCGTTCGTGTTTCGGATGTTTTAAATAATAAAAGACGTTACGTTACGAGTTATAAACTGCAAATGTTTTTTTTTTTTTTTCCTGTGTTCGTCCTGAGGGACTTCTGATTGGTTAAGAACGTACAAACAATGCCCTTCATTCATCACCTTTGAGCGAACGCAAGCCAGGAACTTTAGGAATGCAAGATGGCCGACTACAAAGAAAATAGCTTTCAGAGACAGGCTTTTCCTGCAGTACAACAATGTAATTTGGAGCTTTTAACTCGAGATATACCTATATACTTATAAGAGCTTCGGAATGGGCTGTTATTTTGAGCTTCATCTCCAATACTTTGACCAAATATCGAACTCTAAATGGAGTACTTGAAAGCCGAGGCCCTCGCGATAACGACTATTTCCTATGAGCTGGAAAACTACGAATTTCTCATCCTACATGTTGCTAAACGAACATACATAGAAGCAAGTCAATTATATTCCTCATTCAAGCATTCAAGAGATCTTGAGAGGTTTTTGTACTGAATTATAATTTTATATCGGAATGACATGAAACTAGATTCCATTGACCTTGTATTTCGCGTTTGGTCACGTAACGTCTTTTATTCATATATAAAACATCCGAAACATGAACGAAAAGATACACGATTTGTTATTGTGTCAAATATTGAGGTTTTTCACGTGACGTCATATCCATTGTTCGCCCCATACTGGCGGGCAAATTTGTGATGAGTTTGGCGTCTTATCGAAGAGTTTGGAAATTTAGAAAGTCGCTGGAAAGCTTGATAAATGTCCATGTTTGTATAACCAATTCATTCCTTGTGATTTTTCCACTGTTTTCGCTTTCCTCGGCTTACGTTTGCCCGCCAGTATCACGTGACTGAAAAACCTCAATACCGTTGTAGAAGTCTTTACAGCAAACAATTGAGATATATAGTGAAATAAGAAGTTGAATAAACTGGTATATTTTTGCATGTTGGAGATATTTAATACCCATGCATGATAATAGAAAAGGGCAAACACTAGTTGTTGACAGACAAACTGACTAATCAAGATATTTTTTAGTTTAAGTTAGCCGATTCAAAAAAGGTCATTATGTTACGGTTAGCTATTTCCCGGAATGATGAAGAATGCGTGAAACGGCTCGGGAAGAGTACGAACGGAGCTGGTCATTGGAGCCTCTCTTAAAAAGGGCACGAGTGAACGCACGTGTGCGTCTAGTTGTATTAAAATTGCGTCGTAATAAACTATTTTAGTGACGGGTAAAACTTATAGCGCGCTGAAACTATACTGGTCTGTCCTGCAAATATGGTTCAGTTCCTCGAGCTCAGTCAAGACATTCAACTGTTTCAAGACTTTCAATGCTTCAAAATTCCTTCTTTGATTTAAAACAATTTTTAATCAAGTTAAGGGATCAAGTTAATACTAAGTACAGCGTGTAAACGTGAGTACTTTATTACTCGTGCCCAGGCCTTTAGGCCGGGAACGAGTTATAAACTGCAAATGTTTTTTTTTTTTTTTTTTTTTTTTTTTTTTTTTTCCTCTTTTCGTCTCGAGAATGCAGCATTCTTGCGCAATCGGTGACGTGTGCACTCCTGATTGGTTAAGAACGTAAGAAACAATGCCCTTCATTCATCACCTCCGTAGTGAACGCCAGCGAGGAACTTTAGGAATGCAAGATGGCCGACTACAAAGAAAATAGCTTTCAGAGACGGGCTTTTCCTGCAGTAGCACAATGTAATTTGGAGCTTTTAACTCCAGGTATACCTTTATACTTATACTAAATGAAGAGCTTCAGAATGGGCTGTTAGTTTGAGCTTGATCTCCAATACTTTGACCAAATATCGAGCTCCGATGGAGTACTTGAAAACTGAAGCTCTCGCGACTCGTAACAATTCCTTTGAGCTGGAAATCTACGAATTTCTCACCCTACATGTTGCTAAACGAACGCATATAGAGGCAAGTCAATTATATTTTTCATTCAAGCATTCAAGAGATCTTGAGACGTTTTTGTAATGAATTTTAACACAATTCTGGCCAGACAATTTATTTATATATTTTCATGGAATCAAGGCTCTATTTGACCTGATGCGTTTGGTCACGTAATAAAACATCTGAAACATGAACGCCGAAAAAATACACGATTTGTTATTGTGTCAAAAACGTCGTTGTAGAAGTCTTTACAGCAAACAATTGAGATATATAGTGAAATAAAAAGTTGAATAAACTGGTATATTTTTGCATGTTGGAGATATCTAATTAGTAATACCCAGTGAAAAATAATGCCCCTCATTCATCACCTTTGAGCGCGTGCGAACTCTTCGTAGTGAAGGCAAGCCAGGAACTTTAGGAATGCAAGATGACAGACTTCAAAGAAAATAGTATTCAGGACAGGCTGTTCCAGGAGTAGAACAATGGAAAGTGGAGCTTTTAACTCGAGATATACCTATATACTTATAAGAGCTTCAGGATGGGCTGATATTTTGAGCTTCATCTCCAATACTTTGACGAAATATTGAACTCTAAATGGAGTACTTCAAAGCAGGCCCTCGCGATAAAGACTATTTCCTATGAGCTGGAAATCTACGAATTTCTCATCCTACATGTTGCTAAACGAACATACATAGAAGCAAGGCAATTATATTCCTCATTCAGGCGTTCATGACAAGAGAGCTTGAGAGGTTTTGTACTGAATCGTAATATTGGAATTCTGAAGCAGACCATTGCATGGAACTTGACCTTGATTGCGCGTTTGGTCAGGTAACGTCTTTTATTCATACATAAAACATCCGAAACATGAACGAAAAAATACAGTATTTGTCAATTGTGTCAAGATGTTCAGTTCTTGAGATCGATAGAATAAAATGAGAGATTTAACACTGTGTGTGGTTGAATTATATTTGCCTTTAGTTTAATAATTGAACATGTCAAAAAATGTAAATAATTTGGCTGTCACGGTAGTCCGATATACAAAGTCATAAGTAGACGCACTGAGTGGGTTTTTTTTTCGGGCTACACAAATGTGTGTGTATATAGGTGTAGTAGAGACGACAGAGAGAATACAATCTCCAGTTTGCTAGGGCGATGTTTCTCACCGAGTTAACCAAAAATGTGAAAGTATGCCTTGTTGAAGGAAAAGCAGTGCGCGGCCGCAAGCGTAACTAGAACGTTTCGGAATCCAAGTTTCTCCCTATACTACATCATCCCACATCTTTTTTGTTACGAACCCATAAAACTGAAAAGCGACCGTCGGTGGTGTTTGGAAAAAAAAACATTTTGGAACTTTTAGACTCGAGTAAACAATCCAACGCGTAATTTGAGAATGAAAATTGACGGTGCATGAATTTGACTAATCGTCGCGGGTCGCGGGTCGCGTGTTCGATGTCGCGGGTGCGGGTGGTTGGTCGTGGTTGCGGGTAGGATGGTCGCGGGTGCGAAATTCAAAAAAAAAAAAAAAAAAAAGACAAAAACCTAAACAAAGGGTAGAAAAATCGAAGTACAAAAAAAACAAAACAAACAGGATTCACGGAATTTAATATTTCCAAATCATTCTGCACTGTAGTAAATCGATCCGCTAACTTATTCAGCCGTCACACAATTAACAATGCTTCCTGCCGTCTGCAGCATCTAGGAAAACTGTTGTCAATCTGTCAATATTCATTTTGAGGGCTTCTTCTTGTGTTTGATGTTTATGTGATGACTCTGTGTTTGACCCTACAGTACTTGAATGTTTTCTCTATGCCGTGACAACTTAAAAACTGACCTAGACATAATTTGCTCGTGTGTCGAATAAACCCGGATTCATTCTTGTTATTCATTTTTAGCAAACATATCTAGCTTAATTCCATAGGTCTGTGACTACCCTGGACTCCAGGGGTTTATTTTTCTCTGTTCGTCGCCAGAAGAGGCCTTTCTTGCGCAATTGGTCACGTGTTAAAGCTCCTGATTGGTTAAGAGCGTAAGAAACACTTCGAAGGTCTTCGAAGTGAACGCCAGTCAGGAACTTTAGGAATGCAAGATGGCGGACAGCCCAAAAAATAGCTTTCAGAGACAGGCTTTTCCAGCAGTGAGAAATTAGAAAATGGAGCTTTTAACTCGATCGAGATATACCTAGACACTTATAAGAGCTTCAGAATGGGCTGTTATTTTGAGCTTGATTTCCAATACTTTCCAATAAATTTTTGCATGTTGGAGATTTCTAGCTGCTGACAGACAAATTGACTAATCAGATATTCATTAAAAAGGTCAAAAAAGGTCTTTATTATGTTACGGTTAAGTGAAAAATGCGTGAAACGGCTCGGGGAAGAGTACGAACGGGGCCGGTCATTGAAGCCTCTCCTAAAAGGGGCTCCCAGGGCACGAGTGAACGCACGTGTGCGTCTAGTTTCTTTGAAGTCTGTCATCTTGCATTCCTAAAGTTCCTGGCTTGCCTTCACTACGGCGAGTTCGCACGCGCTCAAAGGTGATGAATGAGGGGCATTATTTTTCACTGGGCATTACTAATTAGATATCTCCAACATGCAAAAATATACCAGTTTATTCGGCTTTTTATTTCACTTTATATCTCAATTGTTTGCTGTAAAGACTTCTACAACGTTTTTGACACAATAACAAATTACAAATCGTGTATATATGTTTTTCGTTCATGTTTCAGATGTTTTATCCATTACATGACCAAACGAATCAGGTTAAATAGAGCCTTGGGTCCATGAAAATATATAAATACATTGCCTGGCCAGAATTTTGTTAAAATTCAATACAAAAACCTCTCAAGATCTCTTGAATGCTTGAATGAAAAATATAATTGACTTGCCTCTATGTGCGTTCGTTTAGCAACATGTAGCGTGAGAAATTCGTAGATCTCCAGCTCAAAGGAATTGCCAACAGTCGCGAGAGCTTCAGCTTCGGTACTCCATTGAGAGTTCGATATTTGGTCAAAGTATTAGAGATCAAGCCCAAAATAACAAAAAAATCCGATATGTCGCTTTCAAACATGGTTTGGCCATGTATTCCACTGAAAGAAAGTATGGCTTTCTTCATATTTTTATCTACTTAGCTCCGTTGTCACATCATGCGCGCTTCGAATGCCATTGTCATCTCATCATCGTCACGCGTTGTGTCGATGTGGCAATCGAAGGTGAGCTTGCTCTGTAGTCAGTCGTTACCATGTGCTTGACGAAAGCTGCACTGTGCTGATGAGGTCCAACTAGACCGAAATAGCTATCCACAGTTGCTTTTCGATTGTCTCAGTTCAAGCTCCGTGATGTGACAATATTGCTAAGTATCCTCCGTAGTATCAGCTTTGCATTCAACGTTCACCCAAAATAACAGCCCATTCTGAAGCTCTTATAAGTGTCTAGGTATATCTCGAGTTAAAAGCTCCATTTTCTATTGTCTCACTGCTGGAAAAGCCTGTCTCTGAAAGCTATTTTTTGGGCCCGAAAGTTCCTGACTGGCGTTCACTTCCAAGACCTTCGAAGAGTTCGCACTCGCTCAAAGGTGATGAATGAAGGGCATTGTTTCTTGCGCTCTGAACCAATCAGGAGCTTTAACACGTGACCGATTGCGCAAGAAAGGCCTCTTTCGGTCGACGACCATAGGAAAAAAAAAAAACATTTGCATTTTATAACTCGTTCCCGGCCTAGAGGCCTGGGCACGAGTAATTATCACCAGACGTTTACTATTTGACCTCGCGTTTGGTCACGTAACGTCTTTTATTTAACAAACTAGACGCACACGTGCGTTCACTCGTGCCCCTGGAGCCCTGGAGGCTCCAATGACCGGCTCCGTTCGTACTCTTCCCCTAGCCGTTTCACGCAATCTTCACCATTCCGGGAAATAGCTAACCGTAACAAATGACCTTTTTTGAATCGGCTAACTTAAATTAAAAAATATCTTGATTAGTCAGTTTGTCTGTCAACAGCTATTAGTGCCTTTGTCTTTCTATTATCATGCATAGGTATTAGATATCTCCAACATGCAAAAATATACCAGTTTCATATTCAACTTCTTATTTCACTATATATCTCAATTGTTTGCTGTAAAGACTTCTACAACGGCATATTTGACACAATAACAAATCGTGTATTTTTACTCGGGCTTCCGTAGGAATGCTCGAGTTATAAATTGAGCTTCGTTATTTTCCTCGTTCCGACGCAAAACGCAGTCTAGTAGGTAAAGCGCATGCGTGTAGATAGTAGAGCGCATGCGAATTAATTACTCGGGCACATGGTTGGACATCATGGCGGCTGGATTATCGAAGATGTCGCTGTCAAATTTAAGGGTAAATATGTTGTCTAATACCCTCAAACTACATACAAATGCACACCTTGTTCGCGGTAGGGCCACACTAAAAGATGTCGAGCGTTTTCGAAACGAATCGGTCCGCGAACTTTACGAGAGATCAATTTACGAGCCGGAACATTTTTGAGTTTGTTTAATATACGAACGTATTTGTTGAACTATACCCAAGTCATCTAAATTGTATTGCTTTTTGAAAGCTAAAAACCAAGAAAATAAAGGAAGGTTTGTGCTTAAATTCAGTAGCAGAATTCAACGTAGTCTAATAAAGTTAAAACATAGAGCAGTAGTCAATGTTTGACACTGTTTTCATCTGTAATGATCACCAACTGGGAATCAATTCTGCTAATAATGTGTTGAAGTAAGTATTGCAAATCAGTTATATTAAAGTTAGTTTGTTTGAAGGCAGGCAGAATAACCAACAATTCTGATATGTAAGTAAATGATTGGATTGTCACTCGGAAATGTGTTAGTTGGATGTGAACGCTTCTATATACGAGTGTACAAATTTTAGCTCTTAAATTCCGTGCATGCCCTCAGCGTGATTTGAGCCTACGACAATCGGATTTCCGGTCCGAACTTCAAGCACTAAGCCTTCAGATAAACTGATAAATAGATAAACTTTCAAATACATTTATTTGTCTTTTCAAATAATTGTAAAAGCGGCACGTTGCTATTAATAAAGCAAATGAATCAAAATATCATGATTAAAATTGATAGTACACTGCAGAAGTCCAAATAAGTTAGTTTGAAAAACTATTTCACAGGTAAACAAAAATCAATTTTTAATCCGATGGGTCTTTCTAGAAAAGAAGGCTAAGCCTGCATAAATGCGCTTTTAGGTCAAAGAGCACAGCAGAATAAACGAATGGAGAATTTAAAGGGACAATGTTAACAAAGAGAACTCATGATTTACTACATAGAAAGCCCGAGTTCACGCAGCTATGCGTCTTGTTTCGTTCATGTTTCGGATGTTATTACTCGTGCCCAGGCCTTTAGGCCGGCACGAGTCTAGGTTTAGGTTTTCTATCAATCTATCGTCGTAGTCGAGAATGTGCCATGAAAACGAGGCCACCACGTGGCCACGCACACTAGCGACTTGCTTGCTCAAAGGTTCGATGCTTTGTTGTTCCGCGAACTCAAAAGCCAAAAGAATTCAAAAGATACTCAAACGAACTCTAATGAAACTCAAATGAACTCAAATGCACTAAAATGTAACTCAGAGGACTTAGAGGAACAACGACATACTAACGTTTTAGTAAGCAGGTTCTTCATTGACAACTACTCTCACGATGAGAGACAGATAAAAAACAACATGGACGCCATATTGGAATCTTGCATTCACACAGGGAAGAACCCTTGGACTTGTATCAGTGATTACGAGGATAAGTTTTTTATGCATTGTATTGTTTTTGTTCACAATGTTGATCGGTTTCTCAAACAGCCTATCTTTTGTTCAAATAATATAGCGAGCGTGTTGATCGCTGTCTTCTCCATTGCATAATATCAACAAAGACTTTGATAAACTCTTTAGAAAATGACTGTGATGTATTTGAAAGGGCTGAGCAATTATTTGTATTTATTAATGACAATAAAGAGTCGATTTTAGTAGAGGAATGCAGGTCTCGTTTCCAATATATTTTGGTTCAAGCAGCTTCAAGCGACAGCTTGTCTGGCTCTTGAGATATCAAAGAAAATAGGCCGAGGTCAAACAGGTCATCCAAACAGGATGGTGTGCTTTCGTGACTGCAACGTCATGCAATACAGTCATTCGTCAACGTGAATCGCTGTTACCCTAGCAGCTATAAAATTACTTAATAAATATCAGACATAATAGTTGTATAGAGAACCGTAAGACAAATGCTGTCAAAGGCAGCTCGTATATCTAAATTTTAAAAATGCCTTTTTAGCCGATATTTGGCTCGCTTTCAATTTCATTTTGGTTAAAACTCAAAATTTCAACCTTGGGGATGTTGTCACCATGGGACACCATCACAACATCCGCTCTATGGGCGACTGCATGCATGGGCACGAGTGAACGACTAAGAGTCGTCTAGTATATATGAATAAAAGACGTTACGTGACCAAACGCGAAATACAAGGTCAATGGAATCTAGTTTCATGCCATTCCGATATTAAATTAAAATTCACTACAAAAACCTCTCAAGATCTCTTGAATGCTTGAATGAGGAATATAATTGACTTGCTTCTATGTATGTTCGTTTAGCAACATGTAGGATGAGAAATTCGTAGTTTTCCAGCTCACAGGAAATAGTCGTTATCGCGAGGGCCTCGGCTTTCAAGTACTCCATTTAGAGTTCGATATTTGGTCAAAGTATTGGAGATGAAGCTCAAAATAACAGCCCATTCTGAAGCTCTTATAAGTATATAGGTATATCTCGAGTTAAAAGCTCCAAATTACATTGTTCTGCTGCAGGAAAAGCCCGTCTCTGAAAGCTATTTTCTTTGAAGTCGGCCATCTTGCATTCCTAAAGTTCCTGGCTTGCGTTCGCTGTCGCTTAAAGGTGATGAATGAAGGGCATTGTTTTTACGTTCTTAACCAATCAGAGGTCCCTCAGGACGAACACAGGAAAAAAAAAAAAAAAAAAAAAAACATTTGCAGTTTATAACTCGTTCCCGGCCTAAAGGCCTGGGCACGAGTAATAAATAAGGCTCGTCTGTGGTTTATACTCTGATGAAGCACGACTGGAGCTGTAAAACACGAAAAAAGTTATAGAAAGCACGAGCCGTAGGCGAGTGATTTCTATAGCTTTTTGAGTGTTTTACAGCTTCAGGAGTGTTTCATCAGAGTATAAACCACAGCCTAGCCTTATTTATTTGCTTTATATAATAGAATTTTACGGGCAAAGAAAGCAAAACTGAGAATAAAAATTTAGGTAAACAGAGCGTGCGTCTTTCGACATTGAATCGACAAAATTTTACAGGATACTATCATATCGTCAAAATAATGCAAAAAATAGTTTTTCTATAGTGTTTTATTCTACGTAATTCATTAAGTTACCTCATTTATTTTGAACCGGTGATTAGATTTCCCCAAAATCTATCTTGCCTGACATGATCCAAACTGAGGTTTACATCCAGAATCTTGAAAGTTGGCGAGGCGTACTTATCGGTACAAAAATGGATTCTGATAAGTAAAGAAACTTCTTGTCGTCGCCTTCAACAAGCATGTTGACTTCCAATTGTTGTTTTCAGAAATCGTAGAAATATTGAATGAGTCTCAGACTCAGATTTACGGTACATTCTTGCTTTTACAACGTTGAGTGAAGACTGTAGCTCCTCGACAAACATCCAAAATACTCGATCGAAAAAGCTCACAAATTATATTTTACAGCTCCAAAAGTTTTGGTTCCAGTTTATAGAATACGTCAGCTTTGCCTTGAAACCCACAACCTGAAGGTCATTTACATTTGCTGTCTTTTTTCCGTGTTATTTGCGTAAAAATCAACTTAAAAGCAAAGAGGTTTGCTTTTCTTTCATCGCATTACCTTTTCCCGCTGTTCGGGTGTACAAACGCGCGCGTCCGCTAACAGAAAATGGCGGGAATTTTCACTTCTTTGGACTTGGTCGCCAGGGATTGTGCAATAAAGGAATAAATTTTCTTGTGTTTACTGAATAATTTTTTGCTTATTTTGCGAATGAAATAGGCTTGAAGGACTCACAACAAAGATTGTTAGTAAAAGATTTTGATTTTATGACGTCACTTCTATTATCTGTACTCTGATAAAGTATGGCTAATTGACCAATCAGATCGCGCGCTCGTAAAATTCTATTATATAATCATATATAAAACATCCTATTAAATATGAACGAAAAAATACACGAATCATATGTTGCGTCAAAAACGCCGATGTAGAAGTCTTTACAGCAAACAATTGAGATACATAGAGACATAAAAAGTTGAAGATGGTACAAAAAAAGCTCCAAATCAGTGTCAACTGAAGTACTAGAAATTCCAAATGTGGTACGCATCGTACTAAGTTCCCGTATGGTTGCGCTGTACCATGCATGCAGAATTATTGCCGCGAAATGGAGTTTGTGTCCCTTGCAAAGTCAACACTTTTTACTATACTTAAAGTGAGTAACTTAAGCTACCGGTTTACATATAATTTCGTTTATTATTAGTGTTATGTCGATAGGTATATTCACAAAACTGCTATTTTAAAATAATTCAACAGGTATGTGCTGCATCAAAAAAGAAGAGTCCCTCGAGCCTGGATAGCGTAGCAAGCGAAGGGTCGTCAGCGTTGAGACTCTGAAAACAGCAGTCCATACTATCGGAACCCTAGGTCAGTACATTTGCCTAATTTACAGCCGTATGCAAGCCTAATAGCCGACGTCCGAGTTACAATTCACTTGCCACATACAAAATTATAATGACGAGGCTACGTGCATAAAGCTCAGTTATTCGTAATGAGACAAAAGTTTTAGCACGCGTTGCCTCGTTCTGAGTCCTTTGTATGTGGCAGGTTAAGCATATCTCGCAACTGAACTATTGCATCATTAATTGGCTGGTTCCATGATTATCCGCGGTCATGTTATTTTTATTGTACATCTAGGGAGGTCGAAAGAATGGATTTACAGCACTGTTAAAAGACTGCGATCAGCAAAGAAATATCTAAAAGCCGATTACAAGCTACATGTGACCGAAGGAAGCCCTTGCACCGATCATTGTCAGGATGCGTTGTCTGCCGACGACAGACACTTCCAGGCCACCTGCGGCCATGAGCATTCCATTGTGTGTGACAGATGCGAAGATATCAAGTTAGTGCTTCACAAAATGTCATTAGTCCTGGGAGCGGTCGATTGCTCACTTGGGTAATTATCATTGAAAACGATTAGAAGTTTTAAATGCACCCTCCGTACCTATAGAAAAAGTTAGTGAGCTATGTATAAATGTTAATTACATGCTTATTTGTATACAATCATATTTCAAGGTGTGCGATACTCCGTAATACCTAATTTATGGTTGTTTGATATTGCTTAAGTTACCAGGAACAGAAAGAGGAGTTGCAGTTTGACGTTCAGCATGCAACCAGCCGGATACTTGAATGGAAGGCACACATTGTAAGAGGGATTAACCAAGAGAAGGCTAAAGCTCAAGTCCTTGATAACCTGGAAAGAAACCAATGTCTCATCGAGATGGACTGGCGATGAAATGGCTCCCCAAAAAATTCCGTGAATCGCAATTGGAATGGTTTGGGTAAAAAGGCATCAGTTGGCATGTATCAGCTTGTATCACGCGCACCGAAGACACGGAAACTGACTTTGAGGTCATTGATATTTATACTTTTTCAGAAAGACTGCATCGCTGTAAGGGTCAAACGGCGTCACTTTATAATCCCGTGTGTATTGGTCGAGGATTACTATAGTCATTAATAATAATAATAATAATAATAATAATAATAATAATAATAATAATAATAATAATAATAATAATAATAATAATAATAATAATATTTTTTTAATAATAATAATAACTTTTATTTAAATCTATAAAACCAATCTAGTAACATTCTAATGTAAGTAGATCTAAATTATCTTAATTATCCTATTTTCATAAATGTATAGGTATAACATTGATAAACAAAAACCATATTCACTATTATTAATGACTGACTTGTTAAAAAAAACTGTAAAACATGATATATTGCAAAATAGATATTCTCTGCTATATAATTTCAGATATTATGTAGTAAATATTGATAATAGTAATTCATATTAAGATAACCAAAATAAAACAAAAAACGATAAAAATATGCTAAAAATATTATGCTAAAAATATATATACTTATATGTTATTAGACAGTTTTGTGTGGAGTATGGATGGATATTTTACGAGTCACGCAGTATTTTGGCGAGCCTTTAGGCGAGCTATTTATTATCCAACGGACCTTGGTTTTAGCGCAAAGGGAGCATTTTCCGACCCTTTTTATTGTCGCGTGACGTCGCGTTACTCAACGTGACCAGCAGGACGATTTTTGATTGGCTAATACGCACAAACTGGTTAAACAAGTTTTCTGAGTTGTAGTCACGTTCTGTCATCTATGGTCGAGTTTTCATCTAAATTCGTCTGTTTTCTGTTAAAATTTGATGCCCATAAGGCAAACTTTACGTCTTTTGGAAAACTGGAACTACAAAGCTCTTGACTAAAATGAAGTGTGAAGAAAATTTGCGACCTTTGAGAGCCGTTTTCCTCAAAACAAGTGCCATGAAGTCAACTGTTGGAAACGAGATCCAAAAGGAGTTCATTTTGTAGCTTTCGATAACTACAAGTAACTTTGGACAGATCATGGCAAGTAATTGGACTGAAATAAGGACTAGTTGAAGGAATTTACCGTATTCCAGGTTGAACTTACAGACATTTGAGTGCTGCTTTGTACGGGACTATCATCGATCATCCATATGAGAGAAAAAGAGAAAGTTTAGTTAGCGGAATAGATTTGTGTTTCATACCTAAGGAGTTTTTCAAAAACCAGTGATCAAGAAAATAAAGGTATGTTCAGTTTAAATTGATAAACGAGAGCTTTTTTTCATTGTTTTTGTTTTCATTGATTTGTGTTTTATAATTTGTAGCTCAAAAAAAACCGCATGGCTTCCAAACACCGATGCAAATATGTAGCCAGCAATGAGTTTAGTTCAATCGACTTAACTTTATGAAATTATTTCATTTAAGAACTATTTTAGAGCTTACCAACTTAATAACATAACATTCGAGGAAAATCTAACCTGGAAACTTTCACGCTTTCACACTCAAACCTGTCAAACCGGTATAGAGGAGTAAAAATATCGCTGGATACTTTTACTCGCTCCAGTCCTACTCACGCGATATTTTTACTCGTCTATTATGAGTTGGATAATAATTATAAATATTATATATATACCATATACATGATATAAAATGAAAAATGTTCTAGCTAATTAATTTTGGCAACAAACGATTTTATATCAAAGTCTCTAATGTTCAAATTGGAACGTTTTACTGTCCTTGAACCTCTCAAGCATAGAATATAATAATAATAATAATAATAATAATAATAATAATAATAATAATAATAATAATAATAATAATAATAATAATGTTCAAATGTTCAAATTACAATCGTGTCATTGCCTCAAACCAATTTGCTTTACCGGCGTTGACCTACCAGATGTGGTCGCAGCACTGGACAATCACAGACCTTAGGAAGATTGACAGAGAGGCTCGCAAAATCATTGTAAACAACGGAGGAAAACACCCAGCTAGCTCCACGGCACTCCTATACCTTCCAAGAGAGTGTGGCGGAAGGGGACTCCGATCAGTGGAGTCAGTATACAAGGAAATAAAGATCAAAAGTGCTGTGAAATTATACACGAATGTCGACCCCAAAATGGAAACAGTAAGGAGATTTGAAGAGCATGCTGTAAAGACGGGTAACCTCTCTCTTGTGAAAGACGCCCAAAGATTTGCTAAGGAACAAGGATTGGCTCTTAATTTAGAATACCCAGAACCCTCTGGAGGCACGGAGAATGGTATGAACGTACATCATACAAAGGTTGGAGAGTATTTAAAGAAGACTAAGGTAGAACAGTTACAGGATACAATAAGAGAAGAGAAGTGGCAAGGGAAGTTCACTGCACAACGCTGGGACGATAATAGCATTAGAGTAAAGGATTGTTTTGCGTGGTTGAGACACTGGTCTTCTTGTCCTTCACATACTATTGCCGGGATGGTCGAACTATATGAACAACTGCTACCTACGCGGGTATATCATGGTAAAAAAACTCGAACAGGCCCGACTGATGAAATGTCATGTAGACTTTGTGGCAACAGCCTCGAAACAGTTCCACATCTGCTCTCTGGATGCCCCGCCCTGGCCCAGAGTAAGTATTTGTGGAGACACAACGCAGCCTTGAAGATTGTGTTCTTTGAAATACTCAAAGACTTGGAGCTAGTAGATAAACCCCCACCATGGTACTCTCCTGTTCAACCGAAACCCAAGTATGAAAATGAAAAGGCGGAGGCCTTTTGGGACGTTCCAGTGTTTGGAGAGAATACAGAACTGAAAGCAAACCGTGTAGATGCCCGCATTATTAACCATGAAGAGAAGAAGGTTATAATGTTAGAAATGAGTTGCCCCTGGATAGAGAACCGTGAACGAAAAGATCAGGAAAAAAACACAAAGTACGCACCCCTGCGATGGGAACTTAAACAACAGTACCCAGGATATGCTGTAGATCAATACAACATAATAATAGACGTTCTGGGAGGTTGGTCTAAGGAGTTGGATCAAGTAATGAGGAAGCTGATTGGAAAGAAAGGACCAGCTGTATTGGGAAAAATGCAGAAAGTAGTCATTTCAAGTACTTTGAACATTGCACGAACATTTAAGGTGCAAGTGTGAAAGCACACCCTAGTCTGCCAACGATATTGAGACATTAGATTGATGTTTAAGTATGTATTTTAAGAATGTTTTTTTTAGCTTTTATCATCTTTTAATAACATAGTTTTTTAGGTTCAAGGTTGATTGTATTACTTAATATGCATTATAATTTAGGTAATGCAAAACAAAACAAAACCGAATCAAAACCATAAGGAGGAATATGAATATAAGAAAGCAGAAATATTAATATAAGGAATTTTAATTTTAGCGTTTTAGATTATCGAGAATATCACCGAAGATAAGTAATAAGTGATCGGCTTAAGTTATTTTTTATTTAATTTAATTTTTTTAGTATACTTTTTAAGGGAAATGAATATAATTAGGATATTACCAATTCGACAATAGGATTAAGATTGAGACCATGTCCTTAGACTGGGCATAAGTCATAATGTTTTTTCAGCAGTTATCATAAGTTATTTATTCATTTCTATATATATATATAAGTATGTTTTATAAGCAGATAATTAAGTCGTTAGTTTGTAAGATTTGCGGCCTATAGGCTACGCTTGTGCGCCCTATAGTGCCAAGACCGCTTATTAGAGCATTCATACGTATTTACTGCCGATAATAATAATAATAATAATAATAATAATAATAATAATAATAATAATAATAATAATAATAATAATAATAATAATAATAATAATAATAATAATAATAATAATAATAATAATAATAATAATAATGCAGATGTGGACCGCTTGTATTTCAAGAGATCAGAAGGGGGAAGAGGACTCATTAGCGTACAGGATTGTGTGAGAGCAGAAGTGAGTAGTCTTACCTCATATGTCAATGCTAGTCGGGAAAGAGCACTCAAAGCTGTTGTGGAAGAGCATGTTCTCAAGGAAAATGACTTGAAAGGAATGGGGGATATTAGACACGAAAGGAAAGATCGATACAGGGAAAAACCCCTTCATGGAGAGTTTTTCAAGAGCATAGAGGGCATAGCAGATAAACAATCATGGCAATGGCTTAAGAAAGGACACTTGAAAAAAGAAACTGAAGGGCTTATATTGGCAGCGCAAGATCAAGCCCTAAGAACCAATAGTATAAAATGTAAGATTGACAATGAAGAAATGCCTCCAACATGTAGAATGTGTAAAGAAAAAGAGGAAACCGTAAGCCATATCCTTTCAGAGTGCAAGATGTTAGCACAGAAACAGTATAAAAACTGGCGCCATGACAAAGTAGCCCAAATTGTACATTGGCATCTTTGTGGCCAATGGGGATTTGAAAGGAAGGGAAGGTGGTATGACCACACCCCCGAACCAGTTTTGGAATCAGAAAAAGTGAAAATACTATGGGATTTTAAAATCCAGACGGATCACCAACTTGAACACAATAAGCCAGACATTGTTGTAATGAATAAAGTTGACAAAGTGTGCCACATAATAGACAGAGCTTGTCCGTTTGACACTCGGGTTTCAAAAAAAGAACAAGAGAAAGTAGAGGTCTACCAGGATTTGAAACGAGAGATCACTCGTATATGGAAATGTAAAGCTACCATTGTACCTATAGTAATTGGGGCTCTAGGAACCTTGCCAAAAGGACTACAAAAATGGTTGAGCGAAATTGAAATGAAAAACTTGGCAGAGCTGCTACAACGGGCAGCTCTACTTGGGTCTGCGAGAATATTAAGGAAAGTTTTAGACATGTAGGAGAAAAATGATGGTTGAACAGGTCAGAAGCGTTGGGAGAGAGGAAAGTACAAGTCTTGGCATCTTAGGCTACGGGAAGCAGCTTGATGCCATATCAAGACTACAGGCCACAACAACTAATGCCTAGTTTTACAGAAATAATAATAATAATAATAATAATAATAATAATAATAATAATAATAATAATAATAATAATAATAATAATAATAATAATAATAATAATAATAATAATAATAATAATAATACCCCTGTGGATTGGGGGGTTAGAATCCCACCAACGCAATGTTCTCTACGTGTCGTAAGAGGCGACTAATGGGGACAACTCACATTTGTGATGATGAAATGGCAAACAAAACGTTAGAAGATAACGACGTGAATGGATCCCTTTTCTGTGTACAAGAAGAGGGCTCCTCGTCCGGCAGTTGTTCTGTGAGTATGCAAGCAGACCTCGGTCGTCATCAAGCTACTGCACAAAGAAACACAACAAGAAGGAAATGGGGAAGAGTCGAGAATCGAAAAGTAATGGAGTGTTATTTTAGGAGCCAACCAAATGTAGAAGGATTTAGTAAAAGAATGTTAGACATATGGAACTTTGATGGGCCATTTAAAGTCACAGAACAAAGACTAGCTGATCAGGTCCGTCAGATAAAATTGAAGGGCTGGTTTAGTGACATTGAACTAGATGAGATTAAGAAAAATTTAGAGACAGATGGTACATCTCAGACAGAATTTGAAATCAGTGAACAGAGCGCAAGACAGAATGAAACTACTACTACTCCAATTGAATGCAGAACAACTTTCTCTGAAACTCTTTCAGAACCAGAAAGAGAAATTGCAAATAGAATTATAACCATCATGAACAGTAACGAGAGAGATAGGATTCCAATGACAAGAAACATCAACAAGAAACAGGTTATGACTGAAGTAAATAAAATCAATCAGGTACTGGGAAAAATTATTACTAATGATATAACAGCTACAAATAAGTTAATATATGCTGGAGCTGTTGTTGTAACAGAATTTCTTGGACTTAAAAAGAAAAAGAAAGGGAATCCTAAAGGTGAGCCAAGATGGAAAAGAAGACTGGAATTGCAGCTTAAAGATCTTAGACGTGATGCTAGCAGAATTCAATCCATACGGAAAGGTAAAAAGTTAAAGGACTGTCACAGAGTGTATTTAGAAAAGAGATACGGAATTTCAGAGAAAGGATTAAGACATGTTCATGAAGACCTTAAACAAAGAATTAAAGCAAAATCGACAAAAATTCAACGATATGTGAATAGGAACAAGCAGTTTATGCAGAATAGATTGTTTGAAACAGATCAGCGAAAATTTTATAAGGACATAGACAGGGGTAGTACTGTATTGGAGGGTTGCCCAGATCCCGAAGAAACCAGAAAGTTTTGGGGTGACCTTTGGGAACAGAATACTAAACATAAAAGGAATGCTGAATGGCTTCAGAAACTCAGAGAAGAAATAAAGATAACACCGCAAAGGAATATTACAATCACTGAAGAGACAGTTAAGAACTATTTAAAGAGAGTCCCAAATTGGAAGGCCCCTGGGCATGACTTTATTCAGGGGTTCTGGGTGAAAAACTTTACAAAATTACACCAACGAATTGCAATTCAGCTTGGCCAGTGTGTAAATGAAGGATTTGTCCCGCATTGGATGACAAAAGGAATAACTACTTTGATCATGAAGGATCCAGAGAAAGGAACTATACCTGGCAATTATAGGCCAATAACCTGTCTTCCACTGATGTGGAAAATATTGACAGGTATAATTTCACATGACATCTATGTCTTTTTAGAAACCGAAGGATTGTTACCTGAAGAACAAAAGGGATGTAAAAGAGGTTGTCAAGGAACAAAAGACCAATTATTCATTGACAAAATGACCCTTAGAGAAAGTAAAAATCGAAAGAAAGACCTAGCAATGTGTTGGATAGATTTTCAGAAAGCTTACGACATGCTCCCTCATTCATGGATCATTGAGTGCTTACAACTCTTTGGAATCGCTGAGAACATTCAGAATCTACTCATGAATACAATGAAAACATGGAAGACCGAACTAACAGCAAGAGGAACGGTCTTAGGAGAAGTGAACATTAAAAGAGGTATCTTTCAGGGGGACTCACTATCCCCACTTCTTTTTGTAATTTCTATGATCCCCCTTACCCTTGTCCTCAGAAAGAACACTGTAGGGTACATTTATACAAACAAGACGAAAATAAACCATCTTTTATACATGGATGACATAAAACTGTATGCCAAAAACAAAGACCAACTTGATTCTCTTGTCCAGTCAGTGAGGATTCTTAGTAGTGACATCGGAATGAAGTTTGGCATAGAAAAGTGTGCAATGATAGTGCTGAAAAGAGGAAAAGTTATCCATTCTGAAGGAATTTTGCTTCCTGATGACCAAAAGATAAGAGCTATTAAGGATGGTGAAGGATACAAATACCTCGGTGTATTGGAAGCAGATAATGTAATGCATGATGAAATGAAAAGAAAGATCACTAAAGAGTACATGAGACGAGTAAGAAAAATAGCAAAATCGAAATTGAATGGCGGTAACATGATACGAGCCATTAACACATGGGCGGTTGCTTTACTGAGATATGCAGGTGGCATTGTTGAATGGAGGAAGCAAGATATCAGAGAAATAGATGCAAAGACAAGGAAATCACTGACAATGCATGGAGGATTTCATCCCAGAAACAGCGTTGTACGCCTATATGTGAAGAGAAAGGAAGGGGGTAGAGGCCTCATATCAGTGGAGGATTGCATTACCCAAGCCAATTTAACCCTGCAAAATTATATTCACTCAAGTCAGGAGAAGCTGATCGTTGCAGTTAGGGGAGATAAGCCTGATGATCTAGAAACTCCCAAGAATTTTAAGACAAGGAAAAAGAATGACAATCTTAAGCAGTGGAAAGACAAGCCCCTGCATGGTCAATTTGCTAGACAAAATGAAGACCATGTGAATGTGAAAACGTGGACATGGTTGAAAAAGGGGAAGCTCAAAAAAGAAACTGAATCGCGTATCATAGCTGCCCAAGATCAGGCAATAAGAACGAATTACATCAAAACAAGGGTCGATAAATCACAGTCTAACCCTAAATGCAGGATGTGTCACAATGCTGACGAAACTGTTAGTCACATCGTAAGTGGTTGTCAGAAATTAGCACAAAAACAATATAAGAGAAGACATGATAATGTTGCAAAGGCAATCCACTGGGACATACTCGGGAGATGTGGGTTTGATCGAAAGCCAAAATGGTATGAACACGTACCAGAGTGTCAGGTTGAAAACAACAAATTCAAAATCCTCTGGGATTTCAGCATACGAACCGATAATGAGATTCAGGCTAGACGCCCTGACCTGGTAGTTATTGATAAAGAAGCCAAGACTTGTAAGATTATTGATGTAGCTATCCCCGAAGACACAGGGGTGAAAACTAAGGAAGATGAAAAAGTACAAAAATACCAAGATTTGGCTCGTGAAATCAGAAAAATGTGGGGTTTGCGAACAGAGGTGATACCTGTGGTGATGGGTGCATTGGGAACTGTACCAAAGCGGCTTGAGAAATACCTAGAAACTATGGGAGTGAGTACACCCATTGAGCTAATTCAGAGGACAGCATTGCTTGGTACAGCTAGAATTTTGAGACAGGTGATAGAGATCACCTAAGGGAATGAAAGGCAGATAGGTATTCTTTGACAGTTTGTTACTGTCCAATGCCTATGAAATACCAGCAGAAAGATCATAAGCTGTGAATAATATTCATTTTTCAATAATAATAATAATAATAATAATAATAATAATAATAATAATAATAATAATAATAATAATAATAATAATAATAATAAATAATAATAACAATTGCTGAAAGAACCAAGTACAAACAGAACAAGTATGTAGACCTTAGATTGGGGATAAAGAACTTGTATCCAGGTTACAAAGTGAAGCTTATCACCATAGTGTTTGATTATCTTGGTGCGTACTATAATGACCTAGACAAAGAACTGAATATGTTTTTTGGTCCAAAAGTAGCAAGGTTAACAATTGAACGTTCCCAGAAATGGGTTATTTCACAGAACTGTGAAATTGTTAAGAGATTTTCGTGCGTGTAATTATGTAAACGCATGATTATACAGATATAATAGTTGAAAGAATTTTAGCTTCATAAGATATTTTTAAGGACGTGAATAATGAAAAATTTAGCATATTTATTTATTTATTTATTTTTTTAAGAATATGATTTACGTGTACATATAGATATCCTGTATTTATATCCACATTGCCTAGGCTGTGCCAGCAATGATGTCGACATATATATTGAACTTTTACCAATAAAGTCTACCATAATGAATGGTCAAAAATATCTTTAGAAGAAACAAAAACTGCAATCCAGAAATCAAGCAACTGGAAAGCACCAGGACTAGATGGCACAGTAAACTTTTGGATAAAATATCTGCCAGCAATTCATGAAGATCTGACATATGCTTACAATAGAATTGTAGATAGTCCTGAAGAATGCCCCAACTGGCTAACAACTGGCATCACGTATCTTCTTTCCAAAAATGAGGAAACCATCAATCCTAAAAATTATAGGCCAATCACTTGCCTCCCTACAATGTATAAGATCTTAACATCAATATTAACATCTAGAACTTATAACCACATGGTGGATAACAACCTGATGCCTCTAGAACAAAAAGGCTGTAGAAAAGGAAGCTATGGGTGCAAAGATCAGTTGCTTATAAACAAAGCCATAATGGAGGAAATAAAATCCAGGAAAAAAAACCTGTCAACAGCTTGGGTTGATTACAAAAAAGCATTTGATTCTGTTCCCCATAGCTGGATAATGAAGTGTCTTGAAATCTACAAAGTCTCCCCTATTTTGATCAACTTCATAAGAAACAACATGTCACAATGGAAAACAACCCTAACCCTCAATCATAGTGAGGGAGTTCTAATATCCAGACAAATTAATATTAATAGCGGGATTTTCCAAGGTGATTCTCTTTCACCACTTCTCTTTTGTATTGCTCTTGCTCCATTATCCTCTCTTTTAAATAAGAGTGGCCATGGTTACAAGTCAGGCAACAAAGTCATCAACCACTTATTTTACATGGCTGATTTAAAAACCTATGCAAAAAAATGATGATGAACAGACAGGCCTACTTACCATTGTTAAAGGCTTCAGTGATGACATCAAAATGGAATTTGGCCTTGACAAGTGTGCCAAAGCAACTTTTAAACGAGGGAAATTGGTGAAGGCTGAAAATATTGTGATTGATATCAATACAACTATTCAAGATCTTGAACAAGAAGGCACATACAAATATTTAGGAGTGAATGAAGGTGATGGAATAGAACATTCTAGTATGAAAGACAAATTCAGAAAGGAATACTACAGACGAATACGTTTGGTGCTAAAATCAGAACTAAATGCCACTAACAGAATAAATGCAATCAACACGCTTGCAGTCCCAGTTGTCTCGTACAGCTTCAATATCATTAATTGGAAATTAGAAGAACTAAGAAGACTAGATCGCAAAACTCGAAAACTACTGACGACAGCAAAAATGCACCATCCTAAAGCAGATGTCGATAGACTATACCTTCCAAGAACATCAGGTGGTAGAGGTCTGATTCAAATCGAGACAAGCTATAAAACAACCACTATCGGTCTTCACACATATTTGAACACCAAAGAAGACTGTCTTCTTATGATTGCTAGAGACCATGAACTATTGAAGAACACAACATCAGTGAATGTTCAAGCTGCGAAATTTAAAAGAGAGCTCGATGTACCAGAAATTGAAATAAAGCAAAAATGAGGAAACTACCAACTATGCTCGGAGAACAAAATTAATAGCTAAAAATTTAGCTCTTGAGCAGTTAAAAGCTAGATGGGAAGAAAAACTTCTTCATGGTCAGTATCCAAAACGAATTAATGATAAAGATGTGGATCAAACGCAAACGTATGAATGGCTTAGAACATCGGGCCTTAAATCTGAAACAGAAGGGTTTATCATTGCTGCCCAAGACCAGTGTATTAAGACCAATTACTATCGGAACAAGATCTTAAAAGATGGAACAGACCCAATGTACAGGATATGTAGCAAAAAACAAGAAACTATAGATCATCTTATTTCTGGTTGCTCAGAATTAGCCAAAACAGAGTATATACATAGGCATAACAAAGCAGCAGCATACCTCCATTGGGCAATCAGTAAATACTATAAAATCAAAGTCAAAGATAAATATTATGAACACGAACCATCAACTGTAGAAGACAACGATGAAGCTACTATAATCTGGGATATGCCAATACAAACTGACAAGGAAATAAAGGCCAACAGACCTGATATAGTAGTGAAGAATAAGAAAGAGAAAACTTGCTTGCTTATTGATGTCTATTCCAACTGAGACAAACACCTCCCTGAAAACAACAGAAAAAACAATCAAAATATAAAGATCTGAAATAGAAATTCAAGGAATGTGGGGCATGAAGACCACAACAATACCTGTGGTAATAGGTGCTCTCGGTCTGATAAAGAAAGGGATGGAAAAATATGTCAAGCAGATACCAGGTAACATCAAGGTACAAGAAATCCAGAAGATTGCTCTCCTTGGTACCGCTCATATACTAAGGAGGACGCTATCAATTAAATAAACCAAACACCCCCTTATAGGTGCCCTAAGTCCAGGGCCTGGACTCGGCATCATGAGCGAAAAGAGCAGGAAATAATAATAATAATAATAATAATAATAATAATAATAATAATAATAATAATAATAATAATAATAATAATAATAATAATAATAATAATAATAATGATGAACGTTGCAGGAGAAGGTGGGGTTGAGGAAAATAAAGAAAGTAGAAAGCAAACACGACTGCGGGAGTGGAAGGAAAAAGCTCTCCATGGAAAATTCATGAGAGATACAGAGGATGTGAGGGACGAAATGTCATTTGGATGGGTCAGAAAGGGTTATCTGAAGAAAGAAACAGAAGGTATGATTTTTGCAGCCCAAGACCAGGCTTTGAGAACCAACTGGATAAAGAAGCATATCGACAGAATGAATGTCCCTGAGGAGTGTAGGATGTGTGGTCAGAGAGAAGAATCAATTACTCATCTTGTTGCTGAGTGTCAGAAGCTGGCTCAGACAGAATACAAACGACGACATGATAATGTTTCAAGGATCATACATCTAGACATTTGTAAACAGTATGATCTGGTTGAAGATGTCAAGTGGTACAACCATAAGCCAGAAAGGGTGCTAGAAAATGAACACGTAAAGGTTCTCTGGGATGTAAACATACAGACTGATCATGTCATTGAGAGCCGGAGACCTGACATAATCTTGCTAGACAAGGAGCAGAGAAAGTGTTTCATTGTGGACATTGCTTGTCCAGGCGATAGTAGGGTTGGCCAAAAAGAAAATGAGAAAATTCAAAAGTATGATGAGCTACGTAGGGAACTAAAGAAGCTTTGGACATTGAGAGAAGTAAGGGTGATACCAATTGTGGTTGGAGCCTTGGGAGTTGTTTCAAAGGATTTGAAGGAATGGCTGAAAGAATTGAATGTCTGTAGTGGCATAGAGTTATTGCAGAAAGCATGTTTGCTTGGTACTGCAAGGCTGATAAGGAAGGTTTTTGAGACCTAAGGCTGCTGGGTGCAGCTTGCTCTCAGAGACATATCACCGGTATTCCATCAAACCGAGATAACACGAAATAATAATAATAATAATAATAATAATAATAATAATAATAATAATAATAATAATAATAATAATAATAATAATAAATCAATTATCTCAAGTACACTGAACATTGCTAGAACGTTTAAGATTGTTACATGAACACTTAACAAAAGCGTATATGATTAAGATTACTTGAATATTTATGAATATTTAAGATTAAGATCAGTACATGAGCATTAATGATTGATACTAAGATAACTGCAAATACACCGCTAGAGCGTTTAAGGTTAAGAAGATGATAAAAAGTTCTGCGATAGCGCCTAGATCAAGTTCATTACATTAGCATTATTTGTGAGCTCAAGACCAATAAGATTATAACATGTTTCGGTTACAGTGTTTAAGATTAAGACTTTTAAACAAGAATAACAAAAGTGTTGAAGATTAAGATTATTATAGAACGTTTAAGTAACTGAGGAATTATCGCGCGTATGACAATATTATATACCATTAGCTTTGTATTTTAAGGCCTTCGGGGAGCCAAGTATACTTCTCTCTTTTTAGTGTTATATAGATTTTAGCTAGTTATATATCAATTCAAGGCCTAAATTACTGTTATTGCATTTAGGTATTGAAGATTTTAAAGATTTATAGTTAAGATTGAGTATATATATATTTCACTTAAGTTTAGATTTATATATTTTTTAATAGTTTATAGTACAATAGGTGACGCCGTATATTATTGGAAGTTTTTAGGAATTAAGATTTTAGAAGTTTTATAGTCAAGATAAGTATAATTGATATATTTGTTAAGAGTTTATAGTCCCATAGGTTACGCTTAGCGCCCTATGAGGGCTTCATGTATGCATCCAGATGTTTAATAAACTGCATAATAATAATAATAATAATAATAATAATAATAATAATAATAATAATAATAATAATAATAATAATAATAATAATAATAATAATAATAATAATGATGATAATAATAATAATAATTGAACATACACCAGAAAGCCAAATGGAAAACGAAAAGTTTAAAATTCTTTGGGACTTCAGTATACGCACAGACAATGAAATTGAAGCTAGACGACCAGATTTGGTGGTAATTGATAAGCAGACCAAGATGTGTAAGATAATTGATATAGCAGTCCCTGAGGATTCAGGTGTTAAAGCAAAAGAAGACGAGAAGATTTTAAAATACCAGGACCTAGCAAGAGAACTCAGAAAGATGTGGGAAATGAAGACAGAGGTTATACCAGTGGTAATGGGTGCTCTTGGAACTGTGCCAAAACGGCTACAAAAATATCTCAAAGCGGTGGAAGTGAATACACCCATAGAGCTTATTCAAAGAACTGCGCTGTTAGGCACAGCCAGAATTTTAAGGAAGGTACTTGAAATACAGTAAGGAAAGGAAAGAAGAATTTAGGTAGTCTTTGACAGTTTGTTACTGTCCGATGCCTAAAATACCAGAATACACCTAAAGCTGTGAATGAATTTCATTTTCAAAATAATAATAATAATAATAATAATAATAATAATAATAATAATAATAATAATAATAATAATAATAATAATAATAATAATGGAAACTTTATTTTCATTTTTCATTGTAAATCTCTCTATAAAAGGTAACTTACAATTGGCTACTTGAAATTGACATTTATAATGAAAGCGATTAATATGAAACTAAACAAAACGAAAAAAAAAAAACAAATGAAATAATAAAGAAACTTAAAATTTCATCAATTCGGGATTTTCCCAATCTTTGTTTCTTTTACAAAAGATAAAATACGTTGATCTAATGGCAATGTTGACTATTTTCCTAATTATGTACAGTTTATATTTCTTCTCAAATCCTAGCTCATCTATCATGTCTAAAAAAGAAGTACATTCAGTCGAGAAAACTCCGAGGCAACTGATTGAGAGATTAACAAATTTTACAGATTTAAAACTATTGTGTAATGTTGTAAGAAGAGTTTTGTACTTTAAGTATTTTCTGTTCACATTCTTTCTTAGGTTGGATTCAAAACCAACAGTCAATTCTACGATGTATAGGCAGTCATTTGTTTTTATCAGCAAGTCAGGTCGATGAGCTTCACCAGTGATTACTGAGGGGTTTTTATATCCGTCGATGTCAGCGTAAAGAGAAGATCTGTTAATTTCAGGTTGTAATGATGTCGCAATGAAGTTAACGATGGAATCATGTCTCCAGGTGAAACGGTTGAGATAGTGCTGGCACCCTGCAACAATGTGATTAAGTGATTCTGATGAACAGCAAAAGGAGCACTCACAAGTGGCCGATAGGCCCCATGTTACTAGATTCTTGCGTGTGGGTAGTGAATTGTTGATGTATCGTATGGCAAAATTAAAAATGTTCCTAGGAAGATTAGCGTGAGCGGCAGACCAGATGGAGTGGAGTGATGACAGGGAGTATTTAGTGATGTTGAAGAAAAATGATCCTTGTGATGTCAAGTGATTTGTGAGTTTTTCTTCATGTATAGACCTAAAGTCCTTGAGCACTTCTTTAGTTGACTGGAAAACATCAAACTGTATGTTTGAGTTGCTGCTAGATGACTTCCAAAGATGATTTATTGCACTGCATTTTGACGATTTTAAGGCTTTTCTGAGGACAGTTTGACATTGCGTGAATTTGACTGAAGGAGGGATAATATTGAGACCAAATTTATTTCGTGGTAAATATGTGTTACTAAGGGTTCCAGATATAGGAATGTCTAGCCATCTGCGGAGATATTGATTTACTATGGGGTCGAGGTTTTCAGTTATCCATGTTTTTCCAAGGTCAGCAACAGTCAAGTGCCAGGATATTTTAGATAAGACAAAACGACAATAAAGCAAGAGTTTATTTTTAGGGTGAATCGGTTTCATATCGATGTCAGACATCAAGGCATTCATAGTGGAGGTCACTTCAGTTCGATGTTGGTCATTAGACATGTCAAAATCAAAGAATCTTCCCAAGTATCGAAAAGATTCTCCAATTTTGACACAAGGGACAAGGACGCCATTTATTAGCAATAATAAATAATAATAATAATAATAATAATAATAATAATAATAATAATAATAATAATAATAATAATAATAATAATAATGCAGACCTCGGTCGTCATCAAGCTACTGCACAAAGAAACACAACAAGAAGGAAATGTAATTTCTATGATCCCCCTTACCCTTGTCCTCAGAAAGAACACTGTAGGGTACATTTATACAAACAAGACGTAAATAAACCATCTTTTATACATGGATGACATAAAACTGTATGCCAAAAACAAAGACCAACTTGATTCTCTTGTCCAGTCAGTGAGGATTCTTAGTAGTGACATCGGAATGAAGTTTGGCATAGAAAAGTGTGCAATGATAGTGCTGAAAAGAGGAAAAGTTATCCATTCTGAAGGAATTTTGCTTCCTGATGACCAAAAGATAAGAGCTATTAAGGATGGTGAAGGATACAAATACCTCGGTGTATTGGAAGCAGATAATGTAATGCATGATGAAATGAAAAGAAAGATCACTAAAGAGTACATGAGACGAGTAAGAAAAATAGCAAAATCGAAATTGAATGGCGGTAACATGATACGAGCCATTAACACATGGGCGGTTGCTTTACTGAGATATGCAGGTGGCATTGTTGAATGGAGGAAGCAAGATCTCAGAGAAATAGATGCAAAGACAAGGAAATCACTGACAATGCATGGAGGATTTCATCCCAGAGACAGCGTTGTACGCCTATATGTGAAGAGAAAGGAAGGGGGTAGAGGCCTCATATCAGTGGAGGATTGCATTACCCAAGCCAATTTAACCCTGCAAAATTATGTTCACTCAAGTCAGGAGAAGCTGATCGTTGCAGTTAGGGGAGATAAGCCTGATGATCTAGAAACTCCCAAGAATTTTAAGACAAGGAAAAAGAATGACAATCTTAAGCAGTGGAAAGACAAGCCCCTGCATGGTCAATTTGCTAGACAAAATGAAGACCATGTGAATGTGAAAACGTGGACATGGTTGAAAAAGGGGAAGCTCAAAAAAGAAACTGAATCGCGTATCATAGCTGCCCAAGATCAGGCAATAAGAACGAATTACATCAAAACAAGGGTCGATAAATCACAGTCTAACCCTAAATGCAGGATGTGTCACAATGCTGACGAAACTGTTAGTCACATCGTAAGTGGTTGTCAGAAATTAGCACAAAAACAATATAAGAGAAGACATGATAATGTTGCAAAGGCAATCCACTGGGACATACTCGGGAGATGTGGGTTTGATCGAAAGCCAAAATGGTATGAACACGTACCAGAGTGTCAGGTTGAAAACAACAAATACAAAATCCTCTGGGATTTCAGCATACGAACCGATAATGAGATTCAGGCTAGACGCCCTGACCTGGTAGTTATTGATAAAGAAGCCAAGACTTGTAAGATTATTGATGTAGCTATCCCCGAAGACACAGGGGTGAAAACTAAGGAAGATGAAAAAGTACAAAAATACCAAGATTTGGCTCGTGAAATCAGAAAAATGTGGGGTTTGCGAACAGAGGTGATACCTGTGGTGATGGGTGCATTGGGAACTGTACCAAAGCGGCTTGAGAAATACCTAGAAACTATGGGAGTGAGTACACCCATTGAGCTAATTCAGAGGACAGCATTGCTTGGTACAGCTAGAATTTTGAGACAGGTGATAGAGATCACCTAAGGGAATGAAAGGCAGATAGGTATTCTTTGACAGTTTGTTACTGTCCAATGCCTATAAAATACCAGCAGAAAGATCATAAGCTGTGAATAATATTCATTCTTCAATAATAATAATAATAATAATAATAATAATAATAATAATAATAATTCCACGCGGGGGGTAAATTCCAGGATGGTCTCTGGCGCGGGATAACCCACCAACTCACAACAGTGATGGCAGAAGTAAACATAAACCAAGCTAACGGCGTTAATGGGACTCCTGACATTGCAAGGGGTGCCTCGCTCGGCAGGGTGGCCGTGGAACAGCAGGCGGTGCCAGGTCGTCATCATGCGACTGCTAGAAAAGAATGGGGATACCAGACTAATAAGATGGAGATGGAATGCTACTTAAAAAGTACGATTCCAGTAAAAAGAGGATATAGAAAACGGATGCATGCTTTGTGGAAAGACTTGGGAGGTTTCGAAGTGAGTGAACAACGTTTAGCAGACCAAGTGAGACAGCTTAAGGTCAAAGGGTGGTTATCCGACTTAGAGATCGAGGAAATTAGGAGGCAAGTACACAATACAACACAGGATGGACCAAATGGTGATATACGTCTACAAGCGAATGTATCTACAACACTAGGAAATGATGAACAACTTGAAGGAACACAAGAATATGATATAAATTGGTATGTTGATAGTGCTGATACTCTCAATAATGAAGACCACATGATAGTTTATAGTCAGCTGATAGCTGTAATGCAGGATCCTGAAAGGAAAAGGTTACCAGTGCTGAGGGGTGTTCAGAGAAGTAAATTGATGGAGGAGGTCACTAAAGTTAATGATGTAATAAGAAGGGTGAAAACAAATAACATCACAGAAACTAATGATCTAGTTTATGCTGCTGCATTTGTGGTAGCAGATAGATTGGGAATTAAAATTGATAAAAAGAGAAACCAAAAAGAACCAATGTGGAAACAAAGACTCGAAGGACAGCTACGGGCATTGAGACAAGACCTAAGTAGAATAAAGCTCATGAAAGAAAGAAGACTTATCAAACGAAAGGTGACAGACCATTTAGAGAAGAAGTATCGATTGAAAACAAAAGGATTTCAAGTTTGTATTGAAGAACTTAAGCAGAGGATCGTTGCAAAAGCCAACCGAATTAAGCGATATTCAGATAGAATAAAACAGTACCAACAAAACAGGATCTTTCAGAACAACCAAAGCAGACTGTATGATACTTTGGAGGGAAAGTGTAATCGTGAAGAAATTCTACCTGATATTGAGGAGAGTAATAAGTTTTGGAAAGATATTTGGAGTGAACCAGTACAACATAACAGTGAAGGGGAGTGGCTGAAAACATTGAAAGAAGAAATCGAAGGTGAACAACAACAAGATATCAAAATTGACATTGAAAAGTTAAAAAAAGTGCTAATGGGTATACCAAACTGAAAAGCTCCCGGGCCTGACATGGTACAAGGATTTTGGATAAAATACTTTACTAGCATCCATGAAAGATTAGTGGAACAGTTATCTATGTGTTTGGATTGCGGGGAAGTCCCATCTTGGATGACTAAGGGAAGGACTGTATTGATCATGAAGGATGAAAAGAAGGGAGGCATCCCAAGTAATTTTAGACCAATAACTTGTCTTCCACTCGTGGAAACTGTTAACGGGAATTATCTCTACTGAAGTTTATGCATTTGTGGAAAATATGTTACCTCAGGAGCAAAAGGGATGTCGGAAAAATTCTAGAGGGACCCATGACTTGCTTTTTATTGATAAAATGATTTTGAAAAATGCAAGGAGGAATCATAAAAATCTTGTCATGGCATGGGTTGATTATCGAAAAGCCTATGATTTAGGATCCAAGGATGGATCCAAGAATGTCTAGACCTTTTTGGAATTGCAACTAACATCAAACGAATCCTAACAAACAGTATGAAAGAATGGAGCACGGTTTTGCACTCAGGAAATACTATCACTGGAGAAATTGACATAAAACGTGGCATCTTTCAAGGAGATACTCTCTCCCCATTGTTATTTGTAATTACTTTAATCCCACTGACTTTAATTCTTAGAAAAACCAAATTTGCATATAACCTTAACGGAGAGCAGATAAATCATCTGCTATTCATGGATGATCTTAAGTTGTTTGCAAAGTCTGAAGAAGGCATTGAAAGCTTAATACATACTGTAACGGTATTTAGCTCAGATATTGGAATGTATTTTGGCATTGATAAGTCTGCAACTCTAGTTTTGCATAGAGGCAAGACAAAACATTCTGATGGAATCTCATTACCAACTGGGAAAGACATTGAAAATCTTGATGAAAACGCAGGTTATAGATATTTGGGCATCTTGGAGTCAGATGATTTTAAATGCAGAGAAATGAAAGCGAGTATTACCAAGGAATATCTTCGACGAGTGAGAAAGATACTGAAAAGTAAACTAAATGGAGGGAATGTCATCAAAGCAGTTAACACGTGGGCAGTATCCCTTTTAAGATACTCTGCAGCATTTGTGGATTGGACGAGAGAGGAATTGAGAGAAATTGATAGGAAAACGAGGAAATATCTAAACATGTACAAAGCACTTCACCCGAGGGATAGTGTTGCAAGACTTTATTTACCAAGACAGCTTGGTGGTCGGGGACTAATATCAGTTGAAGATTGCTCTGACCAGGCCAAATTAGGCCTAATGAAATATATTCAAGAAAGTGAAGAATGCTTTTTAATGGCTGCTAGGAAAGAGATTAGCAGTGTCTCTTATGAAGTAGAAGATGTGAAAGACTTTAGAAAAAGGAAAATAGAGGAAAGAATGCAAGAACTTGTGAACAAAGAGCTACATGACCAGTTTATCAGAGAGGTTGAAAGTGTTTCAAGTGATAAAAGTTGGGTGTGGCTGAAAGACGGAAGCTTGAAAAATGAAACCGAAAGCCTAATTATATCTGCTCAAACTCAGTCAATTAGAACTAATCTTATAAAAACCAAAAAACATAGATCACAGGACAATCCCAAATGTCGGTTGTGCCATCAAAAAGATGAGAGTGTCAATCACATACTGTGTGAATGCACTGCATTGGCACAAAAAGAGTACAAAAAAAAGACATGATGGAGTTGCTAGAACACTCCATTGGGATTTGTGTCGAGCATATGGGCTTGAACATGCTGAAAAGTGGTACGTACGAACATAATCCTGAACCTGTGATAGAGAATCAAGACGTAAAGCTCTTATGGGACTTTACTATCCAAACTGACAAGAAAATCCCACACAATAGACTAGACATTGTATTGATTGATAAGAGTAATAATAATAATAATAATAACAAATAATAATAATAATAATAATAACAAATAATAATAATAATAACAAAAAACCTTGAAAACTACCTCAAGACTATCGGAGTAACAATAAGGACTGAACTGTTACAGAAAGCTGCTTTGCTTGGCACAGCAAGGGTTTTAAGGAAAGTACTCGAAGCCTAAGGCTATAGGTTATAGCTTGTCTTCGAGGAAGATAAAACACCAGTTTCGACCTGCTGTGATAATTTCATAATAATAATAATAATAATAATAATAATAATAATAATAATAATAATAATAATAATAATAATCCTGTATTTAAATCCACATTGCCTAGGCTGTGCCCGCAATGATGTAGATGTATTGATACTGAGATGTACTAATAAAGATGCCATAATAATAATAATAATAATAATAATAATAATAATAATAATAATATTAAACTTTATTACATTTTTCGCCTAACTCTACAATTGCAAATCTCGCTACATGTAGGTAATTTACAATTGGCTACTTGAATCCTATACAAATATCTAACTATGGCTATAATACAATATATATATTTTTTGATGAGACAAGAACTTCATCAGATCTGGGTCATTCCAAGCTTTGTTTCTACAGCAAAAGATATAATAAGATGACCTAATTGCTATTTTTGTGATGGTTTTGATTATATATTTATGTTGTTTGTTGTCAAAACTTAACTCATCTAACATTGTAAAGAAATTATCAGAGTCTTTAGCGAAAACACCAAGTGCACTGACAGATAGATTAACGAACACGACTTTCTTGTGATAGTGACGTAGATTATCAATAGTTTCTTTATATTTAGTTCTTTTTCTAGTTATATTATTCTGGAGGTTTGATTCAAAGCCAACAGTCAGTTCAAGCACATACAAGCAGTCATTAGTAGTGGAAAGTATAAGGTCAGGACGTTGAGAATCACCAGTCAAAATTGATGGACTTTTAAAGCCAGGTATATCAGCGTACAGGGAAGAGTCATTAACAGCTTGTAGGGTTGTAGCAATGAAGTGAAGGATGGAGTCGTGCCTCCAAGTGAAACGACCCTGATCAAGATAAGTTTTACATCCAGCGATTACATGGAGGAGAGATTCTGGCTTCAAACAGAACGAGCAATCAGAGGTTGGAGATAAACCCCACTTTGTCATGTTTTTACGTGTTGGTAAAGTGTTATTTATGTAGCGTATGGTAAAATTGAAGATATTCTTGGGTAAACTGGATTGTGCCAAGGACCAAATGTTGCTAAGTTTTAGCAGAGAGTTGTTCAGAACATTAGAAAAAAAGGACCCTTGAGAGACAAGATGATTTTGCAGTTTATACTCATGATCAGCATGGAAATCTTTTATGACATCTTTGGTAGATTTATAGACATCATACTGAACATTGGTGTGGTTGCTTGACGATTTCCAGAGATGTTGCACTGATTTATTAGGTGATAGTTTTAACGCTTTACGTAGAACTGTTTGACACTGAATAAATTTAACAGAAGGAGGACAGATCTCTAAACCAAATTTATTGCGAGGTAAGAAGACATTGCTTAAGGTACCAGAGATGGGGAGCTCTAACCACTTGCGGACATATTTAGCTACAGCATTATCGATGTTATCAGTTACCCATGTTTTAGACAAATCAGCAACAGTGAAGTGCCACGATAGTTTAGACAGGACGAATCTACCATACAGAAGCAATTTATTCTTGGGATGAAGAGGTTTAGCGTCAATTTCCGTCATCAGATCGTCGACAAGGCTACTCAGTTCAACTTTATGTGATTCATTAGACATTTCAAAGTCAAAGTATCTTCCTAAATATTTAAAACTCTCTCCAATCTTGACACAGGGAACGGAAACATTATTGATTAGTAACTTAGGAAGGAATTGGACGGACTTGGTCAAGGCTTTCTTAATGCCAAAAGTGATACATTTGTCAACACGTATTATCATGTTAGACCATTGGCACCAGAGAGTGAAACGATTTAAGAGGTGTTGATTCTCTTGTTCTTGACCAGTGATAACCGCAGCGTCGTCAGCAAATTGGAACCAGTGAATAGGATTAAGGAGCTGGAAGGAGAATCCAAATTGACGGTATTTTGCAGCTTTGATGTGATGAATAAAGGTATTAAAACACATATTAAAAAGAAGTGGACTAAGGCAGTCACCCTGGAGCACTCCACGACCAACGGTAATGAAGGGGGTTGAAAATTCAGAAGTGATGATGGATGTTTTAAAATCTATGTACAAACTTTTCACGATATCTTTAATGTGATCAGGAATGTGATGATAGCTGAGTACTGACTGGATGAGGTTATGGTGGACTTCACCAAAAGCATTCTTGAGGTCAAGTAATGATATGACGAGAGAACGTTGCTTGATACGTGCTTTATTGATTATATCGGCCATTTGAGAAGTGTGTTCTAAAGTACCTGATATACCAGGGGTAAAACCTTTTTGAATATCATGTTCAATGAAGTTGTTACCTTTGAGAAAAGAGAAGATGGCATTTCGAAGACAAGATGTAAAAACTTTTAATGGTATGGACTCCAGAGTGATGGGACGAAAATTAGAAGGGATGCTAGTGTCACCTTTTTTATGGATAAGTATCGTGCATGCTCTCTTCCATTCAGTGGGAACAGTACCAGACGACCAGACCAGACGTATAAGTTCAGCTAAATATGTTCGTAAAATAGGACATCGTTTGAAACAAATTATTGACAGCTGATCAAGAGGACAAGGGGAACCAGACGCTTTCATTTTGCGGATGACATTAGTAACTTGATCATAAGTAGGAGGGTCAAGGTTAAAGGCAACTTCTGGAGCTGATAGACTTGGAATCCAATTTGGAATGATAAAAATTTTGTTAGGGTTGATTGAAGTAAGAGTCTTACGGAAATATGAAGCACAGTCTGACATGGAGAAGGAAGGAAACACGGAATCTTTTTTATTTAGAACATTTTTCACGTAGCCCCAGAAATTTTTACCAATGAATTTGTCGTGATCTAATACATCATGCTCTTGTGTTGATGTTGATAGGTCCTTACGCAACTTGTCACGCAATGACCGCGACACAAACTTGATTTCATCAGTGTCACCTTCAGTAGATTTCAACTGTTTCAAAATTTTCTTTAAATCTTTCACCGTATGATCTTTATACTTTTCAACGAAGGACTTGTTGATAACACAACGGATTCAAGTACGAAAAAAGCAATAAAACGGTATACATGTACAGAGCACGTCTGAACGTGGCTCTGCTCAATGCCGATCATAACATAATAATAATAATAATAATAATAATAATAATAATAATAATAATAATAATAATAATAATAATAATGAAGGGGAATGGGAGTTGGAGAATAGCCAAGCGGTAATTGAGCTCAAAAAGAAGAAGAACTGGAGTGCCCCCGGGCCAATTGCCAACTTTTGGTGGAAACATGTGAAAAACGTGCATGATGGTGAAAGCCTTTAAATCTATAGGCATGCACACTGAAGCATATCCATTATGGTTTGCAGAAGGGAAGACCACCTTGATATCAAAGCCGGGGGCTTTCTCTAGTGAGAACCAAAGACCAATTACATGCTTGAACACAATCTATAAATGGTTCACTTCATGTCTGATGCAGCCGATGGATCAACACCTGTGTACCCATGGCCTAATGGAGGAGCAACAGAGGGGTGCAAAGCCTGGATGCAGTGGTACTGTAGATAATCTCCTAATTGATCAAATGGTTACCAAATATTGCCACAGAAATAAGAGAAATCTGAGTATGGCATGGGTCGACGTAAAAAAGGCCTATGATAGTGTCGATCATAGTTGGTTGGTGGAGATGATGCATATGCACAAGTTTCCCAAATGGTTATGTAAAGCGATACACAACCTGTGTATGTGCTGGAATACAAGGATAGTGGCTAAAACGGCTCAAGGCTTTGAGAAGTCAAGCTCGATTCGCTTCAACAGAGGGCTACCCCAGGGTGATAGTCTTTGTCCAAGGTTATTTACGTTGTGCATCAACCCAGTTGCGTGGAAACTCAGAGCTACGGAGGGATATCGCCTTTCCAAGCCCATTAGTACGAGCATTACACACTTGTTGTATATCGATGATTTGAAACTATTTGCAGCTTCTGAGAGTAAGCTTAGCAGTGTCTTAAAGTCAATAAGATCAGCGATGTGTGACATTGGATTAGAATGGAATTCTAAGAAGTGTGCTGTCATCCACGTCAAAAGGGGAGAATGCCTAAATAGTGAAGGAGTGAAGCTAGATGAGTCATCTTTGATAGCGTCCCTTAAAGATGGTGAAGAGTACAAGTTTCTAGGGGTCTTGGAGAGCCTGATGCAAGAAGAACAACTGGCTTTAGAAATTGCATCCAAGTCTTATCTACAAAGACTGGCAGTAATTTGGTCTAGTCCATTATCAGATCATAATAAAGTCACAGCATCAAATCAATATGCTTTCCCTGTAATGGGATATTTGATGTGGACTTTAAAGTGGCCGATAAATGATTTGAAGAGCATTGACAGACAAGCAAGACAAATAATTGTTAATGGTGGTGGGAAGCATCCTGCTGGCTCCACAGCTCTGCTGTATTTGTCAAGGGACAGAGGAGGAAGAGGTCTGCGATCAGTGGAGCAAGAATATAAGAATATAAAGATCAAGGCGGCCTTAAAGTTATGCAATAATCCCGATGCAAGCATCCAACTCGTCAAAGAGTTTGAGGAACGATCAGTTAAGCTGAAATACCAGTCTATTCTTAAAGATTGCTGTCAAGTTTGCTACAGAGATAGGTCTCAACCTTTCTCTTGACTGCCCTGTTGCAAGATGTTACTCAGAAAATGGCGAGGAGATCCCCGAGAAGAAAATCAAATCAGTAATCAGGGAGGCATGCGAAGATAAGTTGCTGGAGACTGTGAGAAGTGAGAAATGGCAAGGAAAGTTCCTGAGCGCAAGATACGAGGATCAGGAACTAAAAGTTAAGAGTTGTTTTGCTTGGCTTAATGAGTGGCCAGCTTGTCCAACGTATACAGCAGCGGGAATGTTTGAGTTGTATGAACAACTCTTGCCCACCAAGATTTACTCCAAACACAAGACTCGTGTTACCCTGGAAGATGATGTGATGTGCAGGTTATGTAATAAAGCAACGGAGACAATTGCACACGTGTTAGCAGGCTGCTCAGCACTTGCTCAGAATAAATAACTAGAGAGACACAACGCTGCTCTGAAAGTTCTATTCTATGAAGTGTTACATGACCTAAAGTTACTCGAAGATGTTCCACCGTGGTACTCTCCATTGCCACCAAAGCCACACTATGAATCGAGCAAGGCAGAGGCGTTTTGGGACATCCCTGTGTACGCAAGGTTTTGCTGATAGAAATGAGCTGTCCATGGATCGACAATAGAGGAAAGAAGGACGAAGAGAAGACGTTAAAGTATGGCCCGTTGCGGTGGGAGTTAAAACAAAGGTATCCAGAATACAAGATTGAACAGACTAATGTCATCGTTGATGTGCTTGGAGGATGGAGCGAGGCAGTCGAGCGAGATATCATTGGTATCGTTGGGGAGAAAGCATCAAAGATTCTAAAGAAGATGCAGAGGAGCATCATTTCCAGCTCACTGAACATTGCCAGAACATTTAAAGTATTGACCTGATGAACTATGAATGCATCTAATGTATAGTTGTAATAATATTATTTCTGAGAACATTTAAAGCATTGACTTGATGGAATATGAATGAATTTAATGTAGTTGTAATAATATTATTCTATATTTCGAAGCAATATTTCATTTCCCAGCTCATTGAACATTGCCAGAACATTTAAAGTATAGGCCTTTATCAACATATTTTTATTGGAATATTTCTTAACTTTTATTTATTTAATTTTTTTTTTTCTTTCATTGAAGTTTCTTTGTATCTCTAAAGACACATAGGTTACGCTTCGCGTCCTATGTGTCCTTGTAATTAGTGCATATAGACGTTAATAAACTGAATAATAATAATAATAATAATAATAATAATAATAATAATAATAATAATAATAATAATAATAATAATAATAATAATGGTTTATTGTCATACAAAATGACACAGCTACGTGAAATACTTTGTATTTACAAATATATAACTAATGAAATATAAAATATGTAAGTATGGATTCGTGTAAGACAAGGTAAAAATATAAATAATTGTATAGATATTTCATTGGTTGAAAAAGACAGTCATCGACGGAAAAAAAACTGCGTTTAAATCGTTCAGTGTTACACTTATAAAGAGAAAGATTACAACTATTGCGTAAGTTGCGGCCATGCGTGTTTATTCTCGTCTCGGTGATTAAACTTGATAACTGAGAGGAACTGTTACTTTTGACTTTCTTGGAGGCATCCAAACATAAGCGTTGTCTGTTGTCCAAAAGAGTAGGGCAGTCAAGAACCTCACGTGCAGATCGGTAAGACAGGTACGGATAGATGATCCTGAAGGCTCTTTGTATCTGTTCAATTTTATCAGCAAGGTACGACGTAACCAAATAATAGTCACACATTTGAACTAATAAGGGTACTATGACTCTGAAAATAGGTCCGTACACTGGTGCACATTTTTGAAGCCTGTACCCAAGATTGGTTCGCTGTAGCCTCTGTACTGGAAAGCGTCGTATCCGAGATATATAGGTGACATGGAGCCTGCAGTAGAGGAATTGATTCTAAGAAGTGATAACGCAGGCTGTTATTATAATGCTGCGCTCCTTTCCAGTGCCACATCTATAGTTCTATGTAAAGGTTTGGTATTGAAGAACTACAGCTTTAGCGAAGCCAATAGTGGTAAAGGTGTGTGCGACCGAAAGATCGCCCCTCTCAGGGCGCACATAGAGAGAAATCTAAACGAAGGTAAGACCACTTCACCAATAAGCACCTAATTAATTCCATGGCGAACCGCCTCTTGGAAACAAGAAATGGACCATGCATACAGAACGTTGTGGAAAGATTTTTACCCTTGTCTAACTGCAGTCATTCTTACAAAACAGCTGTAATTGATCATGAGTGTATGAAAATAACCAAGTTTATAATTATTAAGGTTACTTACCAATAAACCCTAACCTTCTGATGTTCCTTTTTGGGGGCATGACGTCACTACTGCCGTACAGCTGAAGGAGGCAATCGACTCCTGTGAAGGAGTAAAAGGGTGTTGGGCTGCTGTGTGAAAGCTTGATTTAAAAAAAACAAAAGCAAAATTCGACATCTTTCAAGTGGGTGGGGATAAGTCAATTAAACAATTTCCAGTACGAGGCAGATGGTAGTATTATGGTGTGGCGTGCATATGGTGTGGAAGCAGGATCACGAAAAGCGGCTCATTCTGTAAAATCAACGCTGCAACTGACAGGTATAAAGGTTCTGAAGCCCTTCCGCCAACCGCGCACCACAAAAGGCGCGTTAAAATTGCCTGCATCTCGACATAGAAAACCTGAAGCAGAGATATGTAGTGAGGATAGTGAGACTTAGGAGAATTCAAGTATCCTGTTTACATGTCCAGAGGAAGGATGCACCAAACTATACCGCTCGAGCCGCTACCTTGTCCGTCATCTAGACTTGGGGAAACACCAATACAAACTCCACTATGAGACACAATATGACCACATAAGACGGCAGTGGGCGGCGAAGTGTTCTTCTCTGAAGGTCAATATACCAGTGTCGCATAACAGTTCCAGTGCTACTGTCTCCTGCAATAGCTCTGAGAGTTTGCCACGTGGTTGGGCCCTCAAAGGAAAGAAGTAATCAAGGTTCCCTGATTCAGTGAAGAACTACCTCTTAGAGCTGTTTCTTATTGGCGAAGAGACTGGCCGAAAGGTGACATCGGCTGATGCTTCACGACGAATGCGCTCATTATGTCGGGATGGCACTACCCAACGCGTGTTCGGCAAATATGATCTCGAGTGGCTCACGGCGCAGCAGATTGCAAGCTTCTTTTCTAGACTAGCAACCTTAAAGAAGAGTGGCAAACTGCCCCAGCCCAAGGATATATCAATGTTGAAGACGAAGATCTGGAACCTCTTGAAACCGAAATTCTCCGTTATAATCTCCGTGCGAGGGTGACACGTCAGCTAACGCTGTGAAGAATCAGAAGAGAAGAGAACCAGCTAACGCACTAAAGAATTAAGAGAAGACAATCATATCGGCTATATGGAAGAACAGCACCTCAAAATATTAATTATCCGAATAAATGCAGTGTGTACGGCTGAGCGTCGGACTTCGATAGTAGTTTCGATCAGAAATTAACCCAGTAAATAGAGTGCAAACAGTATATCCGTGAAATCCGTGAAATTTTTGTAATACGAAATTGTGCAATTTTATGCAAATTCTATTGTTTTCTATTGTTTAATAAGTATGTTGTAGTATTTTTAAACTACAATTGGCGAACTGTGTTTAAAAAATGTGGAGTCGTTCGAGGGCTTTTTATGAGTTCAGTTTCAAGGTGAAATTTCCATCCTTGTCATTATTACTGTAAAGCAATTTCAATTTATCGCTTTTTTATCAAAAACGGTAGAAAAGCACATTACAAAGGTTACAGATTTATTTTCCGCCATTTTGCTTTAAAAGGTCAACATTATTTTACACCAAAACGTAACGGTAGTACTGTTTGGGCTTCTCAGAATAATTGCTCCATATCCATAGAAATACGAAACTTCACAATTTTTTATCACATATAATAACTTATCGATATATAAACTTGATGAAAAAATGTGTTTTTGATTATGAGCTTGGCTGCATCCGAGATAATACAGGCAAGTTGCAAGTAAAATTTAACTTTTGAAAGTCAAACTTTTCAAGTGTCTTTTTTAAATAAATTATATTGTCGAAAATTATAAAGAAAACTTTTCAATTTCTAATTGAGTGTGTTGAGAATGCTATTGCTTATAAAGGGGAAAAGTTTTATTGCAATATTTACACCCGATCCTCTTCAAACTGGACTGAAAACATGTGCGCGAATTTACCTCAGGTTTAATCAAACTTTGATGGCATTTGGTTAGAACCACTATATCTCGTAAACTACTTGGACGTTCTGAAAAATATTCGGCTAGCTTCTAAGTTAGACTGATGCATGGCATTGTGTTCAAAAAATATTATAACATTGTGGAAGGTACCAAAACACAATCCATTTTCTAGCCATTTTCAGCATTATATCAGAGCTCGATCTAAAAAATTGCTTAAAGGTTGGAACGCACATTAGAACGAGATTGGCTCTCATAGTATTTTCTTATGTCATAACTCACTATATCAAGCTACATAATATTTTTTATTTTATTCTTACTTTTATTTTCACGTTGTATAATGTAGTAGGATGCTTGAAAACCAGAGCGTGTTATGCTTCCATCCGAATGAAATCTTGTTATGACAGCTCGATGCTTAACAATCACAGCAAAAGGGTTTTTTCTTCCACAGAGTGTGTACATCAAGTTATTTTTATCATCGAATATCTTGACGTAATCGTACCTACACACAAAGAGACACCACTTTAGTTTCCTTATATGGTATTTATATACGATAGAGGTGCAGGGGCGTAGAACTGAAACATGGAGCTAGTTCTTTAGCTCGGCAAAACAATGTCTTGAAACATCAACTTGAGTATTTTTGAGGACGTGCGCAGGAATTAGAATTTTCAAAAAAAAATCGAACAAACTCGTCATTTACGGTCATTGTACGTATTGAAATGTTGAAGTCATTCTATCTTCTACACATCAATCAAAAAGTAAAACTTCAAACTTTTGCCAGAAAATTTAAATGTCGCAAAGAATTATAGACATTTCGACACCAGCACATACCCTGATATGAGCTGAAAACAGCTTTCTATGGTAAGTATTTGAGAATATCTTGAAAACAAAACATAGAGTTTTGTTAAAATTGAAATATGTGATACCTTACCTTACTCTTGTTTAATATTTTAAAAATGATAGGTCACCGTGTTCGTTTTTAGCGCTACAGCTTGCTAAGTACGAATTTTGTCCTCAAAATAGGCTTTGGCAGAGGGAGGATTAGAGCGAGTTTAGACGAAAAAGGAAGGAAAAAGCTGACATTGATCTCTTTCAGTATTCCGAAAAAAAACCGTGTCAGTGCTTCTATTATTCTTTCGATGTTTTCAGAGTCCTTTCTCGTAATTTTGATATTTCAAAAATGGTGTTTTCATGCCATCACAAATCGCACTTTTGAAATTCGAACGATTTATGAAATATGGCATTTTCGATCGGTGTTTGTAACCATGAACTCTATATGCTATTTATAATATATAGCTCAATTATAACACACGTTCTGATTGGCTGAGAGACCATCAAAATCTATGCTCTATTTCACCGGTAAAGACATGGTTTTCTGACGAATGAGTATATCCACCAATTTTACTCTAGAAAAGGAAAACCAAAACTTAAAATTAAACTACAAAAGACTTTCCATCTTTCCATTCCCGTTTAAATTTACAAACTGAGCTTCTGATGGTCGGACAATAGCAATATAAAAAATGTAAATATTCAAAGAAAATGACTCGAATGAGCATGTACTTTCAAACAACGCCAGTCTAAATCCAGTCAAATTGTAGTTTGTTATAGGAGTTACAGGAAAAACCTGAAAGAACTAGCACATCAGGAATTTTCTTTTTGCCCGAGATTAGTTTAAATCAATTAGGATTATTTTTCATTGAACAAAATTTTGTTTTTTACTTACAAAGACAAGCGAAGATTTCCAAAACTGACCGTCGCCTCGAGACAACTTGTTCATCCTTCGTATAAACTACGCCAGTGTAGAGATGTTTTAACACAAGCTATCGTTGAACAGCCAACAGATAATTCAAGTTAACAGCTCCTCGTTTACCAGCAAAATCCTCATTCTGTTAACCTCTTTTAAAACTTCAACTTTTTCAAACCAAAAACACGGATTTCAATTCACTATGCATGTGGAACGTTGCTTGATTCATCGAAAGCACGTAAACATTTCCAAATCTTGAAGAACTGCAAGTCATATAGCCTTTTTGTCTATTTTCGAGCCATTGTCAATTATTAAAACAGAAAGCTCTTTGTTCGGGATAATTTCTGCTGAATTCCTTCGATGAAAAAGTACGACAAATGTGATTGGCTTATATTTGCACAAGTTTTGAGAATTTTAGTTTTGATCAGGAAATAACACAACTTGATCGTTCTTAAAATACCTCTAGCTATATCATAAAAGCAATAGAAGATAGATTTCTATGACTCTACCGGTGAAATAGAGCACGCGTGATGTTGGGAGAAACACGAGAAAAGTTTGAAAATCAATTACTTAAATAGAGTTTTTGATAAAATCGTACAAATACAGCAAAGTTGCACAAAATTTCGAGCATGTTCGAATTTGTGGCGACTTTGCTGCGATCTTTCGCGCTCAGTGAAATCGCAGTAAAATGCCCGGATGTCTAGACCACGATTTGTGCCCGCAATAAATCAAATCGCAGTTCCAATCGTTGCTCTTGTTGCGCGACAACATCGCCCGTGTAAACGTCCCTTACAAAAGCAGCCGTTTGGACATCGTAGCACTGCAAGTCTGTGTCATGCAACTCGTACCTAACCCCTTCAAGAGCATTTCATGTAATGCAACTAGAACGTTATAGCTGCAGTCCGAGCGGCTCGCTTTTCGCGCCAGCAAGGCTTGTTATCATTGCATATACAATTGCTTTATGCTGAGTGCACAATATATTGCCATCCATGAATATTATAGTAAGAAACTTTAAATCTTGAAATTCGAGCTCACTACTTGGAACCAACTCTCCGGATCCCATGGCCAGGAATTACGGACATCGTTTTTGAATTAATTTAAAAAATACATATATGAATAAACTTTGACGCTTCAATGAACGCATACAAATCAACGAAAAAAATACTCAGCTTGAAGCGTTTTGGAAGTGAAAATGAACGCATAAAGATTTCACCTATTTGTCTCAAATTTAATATTAGTGTTATATAACCACCATATTTTGTGAATCCAATTACGCAAATAACGTTCACGTTTTCGATTTAGAGATGTGACACTTTTAATATGTGTATTTTTGCAATTTACGCAAAAGGAACAAATTTAAAAGCAAAAAGGAAAGGTTTATCATAGAGGACCAGCTGATGAATTTGTTTTAGAGGAAAGATGATAATGTCTACTGTGCAAATCTATTTGGGTAATTTTGATTGTGATAACTGATCAAAGATGATCATCCTTGAAATATATTCGGATTTAAGGCGCTGTTACACTGTGTAATTTTTCCAGCAAATTGTCTCGCAACGGCATTTCAAAACAAGTTGCAGAGAAAATTATGGCGCTGTTACACTGTGCAATTTTCCCTAGCGACTTGCAATATTTTTGGCCAGTTGCTGGAGAGAATTGCACAGTGTAACAGTGCAATAATTTTCTCTGCAACTTGTTTTGAAACGCCGTTGCGAGACAAGTTGCTGGAAACATTGCACAGTGTAACAGCGCCTTTACGCTCGCTATAAGATGTATGGGGAAGTTTGCGATTATTCATCGTATGAAAACGATCAAAAAGGAAAAGTAAGATTTTAAGTTTTCAATATAATTTTTATTCTGAAAGTTCTGAGAGATGTAGGACGTAATAGATTGATTTGGGCTTTTGTAAGAATTTAAGTTTCAGAAACTATATCCGCGAATATATTTTTTCCTCGGGCCATTTCTTTGCAAAAAAACGATCCGCTTTTGTTTTTCTCGTGACGAAATCCGCTGTTCTATTGCGCCCGCGATATGAGCGGAATTCCTGGCCATGATTCATAAAAAATAAATGACAGTTCGCATCTAAAGGAAAATCGATTTTGCGAGTGCTTTGCGGGTCACTTTTAGTGACTCGTGCGTTCATTTTGAACAATTCATTCTACGCCCCTGCGATCAAAAACAAAATAAAGCTAGTTTGACATCATTACGTGCATGTCCCTCCGTGAGCATCTTCTAGATGGAAGTTGCCAAATACAAGAATGGAGACTTCCAATGTAGTTTCATTGCTTGTTGTCCACGTACAGTCGGCATTATTTGGGTAGTTTTGGGGGTAGTTCGGGCTTGAAAAACTACCATAAACACCAGGTAATGCAACGTCACATCCTAAACGCACAAAAGTAACTCACTAACAGGAAGTAAGAAGAACTGCTACTAAATTGAATTTTGCTTGGCCTGCAACCAAAACCTGGTCTGTAGCAAATGTTTGGGCCGGGGACTGAGAGCGAGCGCTCTGATTGGTCAATGCCGGTCACTTCAGAATTGTGTTGTTGTTTTGTTTTTGTTGGGAAGGGAATGAAGAAATGTGTGCAAAAAAAGACGTGTAAATGTTAAATTTGGCATTCCATTCTACAGCATGTGTATTTTCCACGGTCTGAAGACTTTCCTTAAGAAGGCTGAAGCGCTTTTCTGTGATTATTGTGGATTTAGAGGATCGTGAACTTTGTAAGCCGTTGCTCGAAATGACGACGAAACAAGATCAAAGACGACCGCCAACGATATTTTATGGCGATCCTTCTCGTAAACTTTTATTCCTGAGGATATAATATATAGCCTAAGCCACACAACAATTGTTGAGCGACATATTTTATATACCCATATCGAGATTCAGGGTACATGGCCGGAGAACGGCGTTTTGAAAAACTTTGGTTGGTGAATGAAGCACATGCAAAATCAAAACTTCAAACTTTGTTGATTCGTAATTACAGAGGAAAAAAATCGCGACGGATAATAAGAAACTTTTCACATTACTATAACAAGAATCATATGAGCTTATTATTATTATTTTTCCCAAAACTGAAGTCATATCCGTGTATTGAACCAAAAATGGGACAATTTACTCACAATTTACTCACTAGTTTGCCGTAAATCAATCATAAGTTTGACAAAGTTTCAAAGACAATTATCCAAAAAAGTGCAAAATTCTTGTGTGGTTATTATGAGAACTAGAATATATCCTGCCTAAGCCACGTAGGACTGGCTGGTAGTACTTACTGGGACTGAATGGAAGAGTTCTCACATTCAGGTAAGCTGAAAAAATTTGTGAAAGTTTTGACAGTTGGAGTTTGTTAGTTCGTACGCGCCATGTCGTGTTAGTCGGCTTACAAAGTTCACGATCCTCTACATCCACAAAATCACAGTAAAACACTTCAGCCTTCATAAGCAACGTCTCCAAACCATGGAAAATACACACGCTGTAGAACAGAATGCCAGATTTAAAATTTACACGTCTATTTTTGCACAAATTTCTTCATTTGCCTCCCAAAAGAAACTAAACAACAACACATTCTGAAGTGACCGGAAGTGACCAATCAAAGCAATCGTTCTCAGTCCCCCAAACATTTGCCACAGACCAGCAAAACTATTTTGTATTCTGAGACAAACCTGTTCTTGTGAATATACGACGGCTTAATTCTTGGTCCTTATTAGCCTACCCTTGTGGCCGCTGATACTTCAATGCGATCGATATTGCATTAGCACGTGAAGAACGTTCAAATACAAATTTATTTTGTGCTCCGATGCAAAGTGAAAAAAACCCTTTTGTCAATTCCGTCCGACAATTGATGTCCATGAGGTCGACTCCGCCCAATATATGCATGACGGTTCTGTTGTTTGTCTTAATACAATACGAATGCGTAGGGTATTGGTTTTGATATCGGCTAATTTGAAGGACAAAAGTACATTTAATTGACGTCGTCTTTTGCACAAATTAATGGCAGCAGGCTATAGCAACGAAACTGTTAACAATCAAATCTTACTAAACTCACTTGTCATAAAATACTTATACCGCGATAATGGTTCTGGGCCTTTAGACGTAAATCCCTGCACACTTATTGTATACATCATAGCACCAATGAGATCAGTAAGAACCATTCGTGTGCTGTTAGTAGTTAAAGTTAGTGTGCGTCCAGAAGAAGCGTAGTAAAATATTCTGTAGCCAAGAAGGACACCGTGACTGTTCACACGAGGAATTGGGTCCCATTGAATAGTTGCAGTAGATCGGCCAACATTTCTGATGATTACGTTAGAAGGACCAATTGTTGGAACTGAAAAGCAATATGACTTTTTTATTAGGCTCACACAAGAAAATAAGAATACAGAAAGCGAACAGCAGTTGCTCAGAGCTTGCCTTGAGACCCAAAGTTAGGGCAAAGTATATTGCTGTTTTAATATCGGCAATTTCATTTCTCTGTAAAATGACACAACGTTAACTGATGATGCGTTATTTTACAGCTGATTCAGTACTATATAACGATATTAACAAAGAATTAAATGAAAATTCTTTTTACGTCCAATTCAAAATACCCTGGGTTCCAAATGAATTTCGTTTTTCATGAAATATTGATTGGACAAGTGCGAAGCGCCAGCTGAGCTTTGCTCACACCAAATCAGTACTTCAGGGAAAAATCCCCCTGGCGCACAGGAAATTTCAAAAATGATGACCTAGTAACTCGTGAAATTTGCCACCCGCCCCTTTCCGATTGACGCAAAAAGACTCCTTGTTTTGCTTACCGCCTTCTTGTGTCCTTACAACAATTGCAGCACTTTTAAACATCACCAACGCTCCATCACTCTTCCTTGTTAAATATATAAAACCTTGAACTTGGTAATAAGTCAATCCTATAAGTTCATTGCACCGTGTAGATGTCGATCTGTTATCTGCAACACCATATGAAACGTCTTGCTGCCATTCGTCTGTAGAATTACACGATATCCAATAAGCATTGACTGAATAACCATTTAATTCAACCGGTGACCAAGAGACATTAATGGCGTTATAACTGTTGCTTCTTCCGGTTATATTCCAGCCGACCATATACGAAGCTTACGGAGAGAAAAATAAAAAGAAATAGCGATCAATGGTATAGAAGAAATAGAGAATATTGGTCAAATAAGAACTAGCTATTACTTGGTCTCAATCAGCCGTTAAAAGTTACTAAATCTCATTATTTGACTTCAATTCTTGATTTGCTTCATTTTATCTAATTGAGCTGATGTTACGCGGGACGATTTTCAACGACGATTTTTCGTGCAACGCGAAGTTGATAATGTGAAACGTACCACACGTAACAATTATAAGCGCATTTGGGCTTCGGCAACACGCTGCGAGGTTTTGATTTAAAATCAAAAATAACGAATTTTATTGGTATACTGGCGGATATAGCAACATCGTAAAATCCATATCAGCACTGCTTCCAGTGGCCAGTGGTGATATCAATGATATCTTGACATGTGAAGATATCATTTTTCCACCAATCACGAGCCCGCATTTTCCCGCTTCTCGCGGCTTTCAGTTCAGGACGCGTTGTGCATTTTCATTGTTTATTTCACTAAACTTCGGCTAATTCTTTGTTCTATTGAACGTCAAATTCAAAAAACCTAACTGAACACTTCGGTTTACGCGGCCGACAAGAACATTACACCATGAACGTTGAGGATTTCCAGCTCTTTACAAGCCTTGACAATTCAGTGAGGTACGTGGTTTTTATAAACTCCGCAATATTCTAAAGTCAAAGGGTTTGTCAACTTGTCACTTATGTAAGTTTTATAGCGAAGCGAAACGAAAGAATGGACATAGGAACGAGCCGGATAGCCTTTGTGTACATGTGATGCAAAGTGCTTTAGGTAGATATTTTAAAAACAACGGACCGGACGCTCGTCCAGTATTTTACGAGACATAGAATTTCAACGGTCACGATTACAACTCAAAGCTAAAGCAAAAGAACTTAAACGAAAAGGACAAGGAAAAAAAGAAAAAATGCATCTTAGCGAAGAGGACGAGGAGCACCTATGGGAAACAGAACAACTCGGCAAGCACAATGCACAAGCTCTCTCAATTCAAAAACCTAACTGAACACTTCGGTTTACGCGGCCGACAAGAACATTACACCAAAATTCATCTGACTGCCAAATTGGACTCGCCACTACGGCGTCGAAATTTTTTTCGTCCAATTATTTTCAAAATGGACAGCATGTAGTCCTATTACATATACTCATAATATACATGAAACAATTCTCGATTCTGATTGGCAGAGAGCAGCGATGTTAATCGCTAACACGGCAGGAAAAACGTTATTGCACTGCAGTGCAAATTTATAGTATCAACTAAAAGTCAAAGAAATATCCATATACGTCAAAAAATATTTTCTGACTCGCTATCGCTAGTATTTTCACAGGCACCCCAGGCAATCATTTAGAGCAGCGCGTAACTGATCAGCGTACAAAGCAATGTGAAGCAAATGTAAGGGTTTGGGTGAATCCTGCATGAAATAAAAAAAAATTCGTCTTAATTGTTATGTAGTAAATATTATCTTTTCATCTTTTTGTGTGCTTTTTTGTGGTTGCTGGCTTAGTAGCCAAGCAACCATAATGCCATCACCTGTGTAAGTCCGTAAACTCTGAAATCCGAAGTGATTACGATTGGAGAACGAAGTTGACACGAAGTCATGTATTCGGGAGGCATCGGATGGTTACGAAATTGGCCCGAGGTTTGTTTGATTACTTTTGGTCGATTTGTGATGTATTTCAAGAAAGATCTCCCTTTTACAGTCAAAAGTTGCTATTATTCTATAAATATTTCTGCTCGAGCGAAAGATCTTGCAAGATTTTTTTGATAAACATCGGGTTTACGAAGATATTCTGAACGGAAATGAGCCGGAAAACCCGTGCTAGCAGGGGCAACTATTGTCGAGAGCTTGTTAGATTATAGGGTGAGTTCATACCACTTAGAATAAAATAATCGTTTGCTATTTTGCATGCACAGCCAGATATAGCTTTCAGCGAAGTACACAAGTTCTTTTTGAGTTGTGGTTTGGCAGATTTCTGTAATGTTTGTGGGGAATTTCCAGCGCCGTAGTATCTAGATCCGACACTGGTCGATCGCACTGGCGATTGTTAGTTCTACTAGTAAGCATTTTAGAATAAAAACAAACAATTTTTTTTTTAATTTTCCTATATTTCTTTGCATTCCTGCCAATAATTTCGCTGTTAATTAGTTTTGAAACCTCGCAATTCGATCGAAATGTTTACTCTTTGAGGTTTAAACAAAGGGAGCCCAAGCTCTCCGTGAGTAAACTGGGGTTTTTAAATAAAACATTTTCAATAGAAATATTGATATTATAAATTAACTTTTCGTAAATGATGTCTTTGTGCGTCCTTTGGAGATGATGGGCGAAACGGGGGCGGTGTTTGTATATATCTACGCCAAAATCTAAACTATCATATTCGACATGATCTAAATGTAGATCAGGTAGAGTGTGTTTTTGTCGAAATTACTAAACCACGTTCTAAACCATTTCTTGTCGGAACATGGTACAAACCCCCAAGTTGATAAACATGCTCCAGTAAGAAGAAAGAAAATAAGCAAAAAGTGCTCCACATGGATTACTAAATAGTTATTAGGCAAGATACATAAACGTAATTATCTTAAAAAGAAGGCAGTCTTTTCCAATGACGCTTCTGATTGGCAGTTATATAAGCGTGAGAGAAATCAAGTAAACAATTCAATTAGGGAAACTAAAAAGTTATATTTCACGGAAAATATAGCAAAATGCCAAAAGGACCCCAGAAAAACTTGGGGACTCATTAATGAAGTAACTTGTCGCAAATATAATAACTCTCGCTGTAATATAACAGAAATCAAATGTGATGATAAAGTAATTAATTCTGCCGCGGAAAATGGCCGAAGAGTTCAACCAGTATTTTACTAGTGTTGGCCCAACTCTTGCACGCGACATTCCTATGACAGATGTTGAACCTGAGTTTTATCTTGACCGGTCTGAAAAGTCATTCTCTCTCAGAGCTCCCTCTGTCAATGAGGTGTGCAAGTTATTGCGCCAAATTAACGAACAAAAGGCTACTGGTTTAGATAGTATTCCATGTAAATTATTGAAAATTGCTGCAGATATTGTTGCACCCTCGCTTACTTCCATTTTCAAGCACTCCATTGATACTGGCGTCTTTCCTCATGAATGGAAGCAGCATTCCCTATTGCGCCGGTGTAGCTGAAGTTTTTGCAAAAATTATGCCCGTAAGGCTGAAAAGATATATGAATTGTGCCTGTGAGGCTGAAAAGTTATATGATTTGTGGCTGAAAAGTTATACGAACTGAGCCTGTATGGCTGAAAAGTTATATGAATTGTGCATGTTAGGCTGAAAAGTTATATGAACTGAGCCTGTGTGGCTGAAAAGTTATATCAATCGATTGTGCCTGTGTGGCTGAAAAGTTATACGAACTGAGCCTGTGTGGCTGAAAAGTTATATGAACTGAGCCTGTGTGGCTGAAAAGTTATATGAACTGAGCCTGACGTGTGTGGCTGAAAAGTTATATGAATTGTGCCTGTGTGGCTGAAAAGTTATACCAATTGTGCCTGTGTGGCTGAAAAGTTATATCAATTGTGCCTGTGTGGCTGAAAAGTTATGAACTGAGCCTGTGGGGCTGAAAAGTTATACCAATTGTGCCTGTGAGGCCGAAAAGTTCTATCCAATTGTGCGTGTGTGTCTGAAAAAGTTATATGTGAATTGTGCCTATGTAAAGGCTGAAGTTGTATCAATGAATTGTGCCTGTGAGGCTGAAACGGTTGCTTGAATTGATGTTCGAAAACCCCATTTTCCTGTCCCTGATTAGGGCGAGTACCCTGTGGTTTGCCGCAAATCTCGGTGACCAGTAGACGTACTGCCTGCAGGCGTGTGAGGTTACTCCCTCCTGATCGGGAACCCCCTTACTTAATGCTGCCTTCGGTTCTAAACCATAAAAGATTAATGTCGATCAGCATGTGACGTGGTTAAATTAAAATAGTTTAAATTACAGCTTGCCGAAATAGCTTAAAACATGTGGTGAATAAACAATTACCTTTTCATCCTCTAGTTATTTTAAAGAAGTTAATTTTTCACATCATATAATACAAGATCAAAGAAAAACAAAATATTTTCGTTCCTCGAAAAAAACTTGAATATGGTCAGTTTGGTGTGGACACTATAGTGCAGCCAGAAACTGGAATGGAATACCACTCGAAATAAAAAACTCTTCGTCTATTACGTCCTTTAGAAAAAAATATCAAACACTTCCTATTCTATTCTTCGTGACTTCTTATTTATAGTTAATATATTGTTAAGTATATATGTAAATTTATTATTCTCATCATTGTAAATATTGTTATTATACTATTTTCACTAACTTTGTAACCCATTTTCCCTACTCTACTATTTCTTTTCCGTAGTGTTTGTTATAAGTATAAACGCCTGGGTGTAGGAGTGGTGTTGTCTTAACCCCGATTGGGTTGTAACTCTTTACTGACTCCCTCCATTTATTATTCAATACATGGTATTTATTATTTATTATTCAATACATGGTAAATAAAAAACCTTTGAACCTTTGAAAAACCTTTGGAACTGAAAGAGAGGCCAACAAGTCAGTGGAACATTTCTGTGGACATGTGATTGGTGAAAGAGGTTCCCGGATCAGGATGGACAAAGGACCACGATGCGAGACTTTGGCTTACCTTGTGTAAAAGGTTGTGGCTGATAGAATTGACAAGCGAGCAAAAAACAAACAGTGCAACAAAAAAGAAAATAAAATCGAGAAATCTCCTGGTGCGGGCACAGTATACATCCCCAAGGCAAGAGGCATTGCTTTGGCTTATGGTATATAAGTAAAGGCCATTTCACTTGCTTGTGTATTGTTTGTTTGGAGTAATAAGGATAAGGATTGGGAAGAGAACATGGAATCTAAGTGGAATCTAATGGAATCTCCATTTTATCAATGTAGTTAATACGCAGTTCCGCTCTCTGGCTGCAATGTATTGTACATAAAAGCATTCATTCCCGGCATTTAAAATAAGTGTGGTTCTATTGGATTGTGTAATGATATATTATGTCACGCAACACTAAGGTCATGTATGCAACAATTGTAACATGATACTCCCTCTCTTCATCTCCTTCGACTGAGTTAATACACGGTTCCATATATTGTATATTCTACTGTCATTAAAGCGTATCACACAAGCACTTAGCCTCCACGAATTATCATGACATGGTGTCAGAAGTAAAGCACTAAATATACAAGATACTGGTAGGTCCGTAACATTTAGAAATAGACGAATTTGGAACAAAACATTTGCAAGCATGGCAACAGGGTTTACGCTGTCATGATAATTCGTGGAGGCTAAGTGCTTGTGTGATACGCTTTAATGTCAGTAGAATGTACAATATATGGAACAGTGTATTAACTCAGTCGAAGGAGATGAAGAGAGGGAGTATCATGTTACAATTGTTGCATAAATGACCTTAGTGTTGCGTGACATAATATATCATTACATCCCCCTTTCCGTGAAAAGTAAAAATCAAAAAAATACAAAATACAAATACAAATAACATGCCAATATATAATGATAGTAACAATACTTGCTCATGCATGCATACGCCCCCTAGCACCAAAAACTAACTTTAGATTAGCAAGATATCAGCTTCAACATCTAAGGCAGAATGCAGAAGAGAGCACTGACGATTTCATGACTAGATGTAGAAATCACGCCAATAAATGCAAGTTTAGAGATCAACAGGAGTTAGAAGAGCGCCTGGTTGAACAGTGTATTAACTCAGTCGAAGGAGATGAAGAGAGGGAGTATCATGTTACAATTGTTGCATAAATGACCTTAGTGTTGCGTGACATAATATATCATTACAGATTGTGGGGGTAGTTATGATGTATGTGAACTTGAATGAAGTTGGGTGTTGAGTTGGGGGCCAGAGCGATTCCCCATACCTCATGATCATACTCATGAATAACAATACACAGGGGAGAATATTACACTACATATCAAGCTTTTGGTTGCGCAAAAAACAATAGACAAATGCCCTAATATGGCAATTTCTTTTGTTCTTTCGCGTAACCAGAACAATAGGAAAAGCTTGATATGATTTAGTGTTAAGAAGTAAGCGAGCCGTGAAGGTACCTCTTGCACGTGCAAAATGTACAAGAGCAACAA
>JALIZF010000717.1:0-67743 GCA_029948255.1 Telmatactis stephensoni
ACTTACATTTCGAGTTTCCTGTAGCTCTTTGGAGATGTCCACGTTATCATGCATACCAAATACTTCAGGGGACTGCATCTGCGGTAGTTCCTAAAAGACCCAATAAATAAGCCGCTTGAAAGTTGATAATGATGATGATGACTACGATGATGATGATGATGATGAGCAATTGTGATAGAATGTGGAATTAATAAGAATATAAGTGAATAACACCATACCTTGATAAACTCCACGTATTCATCATAGGTTCCTTTAGGTGGAGCAAAGTAGTTCCCACTTTGAGAGAATTTGTATTTGGGGTCATGAATAATGTCAGGGTTGTAAAAGTCAGCAAGGATGCTCATCAGGCAACGCCTAATAAATAAATAATCAAATGTGTATTCACGAACTCAAATAGATAAAATGGAGCCTTGTGATTAAGAACCCAAATGACGTGTAAAAGCCACTTTCACATGAGCAAATGTTCTATGACAAATAACTTTTGCTCCTGTCATATGAAATTTGTTCAGACTGGAAATATCCATTTGCCATAGAAAATTTGCCTGTTGGTTTATAATGGACTTAATTATATAAATATTGTCCGTATGCCTTAAGGCAATTTACACGATACAATTTTTGCCTACAACTTTTCGCATGCAACAACCCTACAACTTGCTTACAACTGTTGCGTGCGACAAGAACAAAAGGTTGTAGGATTTTAAAACATGTTAACCACTTGTTCGTAACAGCAATAACAGTTGTAAGCAAGTTGTAGGGTCGTTGCATGCGACAAGTTGAAGGCAAAAATTGTATCGTGTAAATTGGCTTTATAAATATCCGTTGTGTTTAAACTTTTAAGCCTATATAAGCTGATAAACATTCATTTTGCTAAAAATTCGGAAATAGAATGATAAAATTGGGTTTTCATACCTGTCATTATCGTCTGTTACTCTGCCACCATAGTTACATTCACCAGTCAGGTAGGTCACAGCGTCAAATGGGATTTCTTCATACTCGTTGATAAACATCTGAAGTGATAAAAATACAACAAAAACGTTGAAGACGTTATCGAAAACCGGACGCAGGGTTCACAGAAATTATAAGACTAAATTCCATGAAATCCCATGTCTTTTCATGACTTTCAATTTGGTCCAATTCCGTGATCTCAAAATTGACAGTTGTTACACACCAAAAGGGTGGAAATTTTCCTGTTCGACAAAAAATTTCAAAAGGTCCTTATTTCAAACCTTAAGGTCCTTATTTCAAAAGGTCCTTATTTCAGACCTTAAGGTCCTTATTTCAAAAGGTCCTTATTTCAAACCTTAAGGTAGTTCCGGCCTCTTGCTACTCACTGCGCATCTCCCACGCGCATTCGAGCGCGCGCACTGTTATTAGAGAATATTGGTTTTAACATGGGGAGTCTGGGCACTAGTAAGCGAGCGATTTAAAGTGTAGAAACCTTAACTTTAGTAGGAAAACTGATAGTATTTTGTCATCCAAATACCGGAAACATTTTAATCATGAACATTGTACACCGTAAATAGAAAGGGTGGGAATGATGATGATGATGATGGTGGTGGTGGATGGTGATGTGGTGGTAGTGGTACAATATAATACTGATGTTTGAATATGCTTGTAGTTGGTATGAAGGGTAGCTTGTGATGGTAGTAGTGATGGTGGTGACAGTACCTGTAGTTGTCTAACACTAATACGTAAGTCAGACTCGTTGAAACCATAGGGAATATTCCATCCCAGAGGACCAAACTTCCTTCTTTCTTGGACCAGCGCATGGAAGAAACACAAACCAAACAATAATTTCTCCCAAATCTAAAAACAAAACAACAATTGATTCAACATTAAACGTATTGATTTATATACTTTTAAACATATATCACTTCTGTCAGACGTACTTGAGCTTTGTTTCCACAGCCCGCAAAAAATTCAGGATCGAGATAGGATCACTAATGTATGATTGCAGTAGGTTTTGACGAAGTCCTGTGGGTGGCTCGTTTGTCATCTTCACACCATTTGTAATACAGTCACTGGAAACTGTTGACAAATAAAAACAATGATGAGACATGGAAAGTACTAGTCGACATAAAGAAAGCAGGAGCGAGATCCAAAACAACTAAGTAAAGGAGAATCCAAAGACGAGAGGGAAGAAGTAAAAAAAGGATGAAATGGAAAACAAAACGGAAGAAAGAAGAAAACGAGTGGGAGGAAGAAAGGAAAGAATAAAGGAAGTGACTACTCACTTTATTAGATGGATAGCTTGTTAACCACAATCTAAAGTCAGTGTGTGTGTTCTCTGGACTCAGGTCCTCGCAAATTTTTTCCAGTGATGTCATCCAGGACACTGCTAAGTGACAGTTTTGTAACACTACCCAAGAACCATTTTGCATGGCTTCTGTTATCAACTTGGCTGCAACTGGACCCTGTTACATTTTAAGTCTTGTTAGTATTATTACTGTCTAGACGTCTCGCAAGTCGTGTGGTCTACAAAAGCTCATCAAAACAAAGACAGTGCAAACAAACGACCGACTGAACAAATGAACGAGCAACAATCCATCAACAGCCAAGTAAGCAAACAATCACGATACAGACGCCTATTCTTACCTGTCCTTGACCAAGTGATATCGCATTAAACTTCTCACCACTGAATCCTTTATCATCAGCAAACTTCATTAAACCTACACCACAGCATTTTAACAAATTATTACAAACACATTTTTATGCAAATAAGACATTTCTAACAACTACAATAGATGGTGATCATGATGGTGGTGGTGATGATGATGATGAAACTTTATTTGTAGAGGGTAACACCAATACCGGTTACTCAGTACTTAAAGGTAAAGGTAAAGCACGATCTTTAACGTCGGAAGTTCCTTCAGCTAGAAGCAAAGCTAGAAGCTGGTCTCCCAGGAAGCCGACGGTGCACTCATTCTACCCCCTCTATCCATCAGTGCTCCATTTTACGGGTATTTAAAGCTAGTTCAAGCTACACGGAAAGGAAAGAAGTCGAAACAAGGATGTGAGGTCATTGGGGATCGAACTCTGGACCTCTCGCACCGAAAGCCGCGCACTAACCAACTGTGCCATCCTTGCTCCTGCTACTTTACATGGCGACCCTCTAAAAGTCAATTCCAAAAGAAAAGATTAGAACTCGTACCTGCCATAGGGTCGGCACCAGGAGAAAGGATGAAGAGCAGAGGCGCACAAGCATTTGAGTCGACATAACTCTTAGCTAAATCAAACGGTGGTGGTTGAACGAACTTCACACCAAGCTTGTCCTCTACGAAGTTGGTTACCAAGGGAACAACCTAGTATGATCAGCAATCAAATTAGCCATATACAAGTCTTAACGATTTATCTATCATAACTATGTCAATGTGACATTTATAACTAATGGCTAGAAAATGCGATAACTCTCGATAACTGGTTAGATGGAACAAAAATGTGAACGCGAAGTGCAGGCGAGTGGTCTATTCCGTCTTCACAGTCATACGAATACTACTCTATCATTATCTATTACACAAACTATAACCACATACTAACATTGTAACTATTGTAGTATGTTACCTTGTCGGGTCTCAAGCATCTAATAACGATCATCTTCTGGAAGTCCGTCAGCTGCTCTGACCACGGTGAAGGGAATGGTGCTCTGTGGGGTTCCTTATTGTCATATATCTTACGCCATTCATATGTATTGTTAGCAAAACTCTTTCTGCAATGTAAAAAAATTGTTAAAATACTGCGAATAGGTCATTGCACATAATAAATGAGTTGGTAAAGAGAATGAAGGAATACCACTAGGTGATTTGGTGTATGAACAAGCTTACTGATGTAGGGTGTGCTCTGTAAGAGAAGGCTAACAATGCATTTTGCTCACCTGAAATCCTTAAACCCAGGAAGATCACACATTCTGCATACTTCATCCCAAGATCTGTCAGACAGCCACGATGGGTCTGGGTTTTCTAACTGAAGGCAAAAAAGCAAATAATATCGTTAATCTAGATACTAGTTCACTTGCATAGGAGACTTCTAGTACAAGACTTTTAGTACAAGACTTGTAGTACTCTAACTTCTAGTACACAGAACCGTTTTTACACCCATTCAAAGCTGCTTCTGTTTTGAATTCTTTAATCTCAGACTAAAGGCGCTGTTACACGATGCAATTTTTCTTGCAACTTGCAATGCAATGCTGACAAAAGCAGAGCATTGCAAGTTGCTGTCAAGATGTCAGACGCTCGCAATTCTCTTTGCAACTCGCAACGCAACTATTCTTGACCTTCGAAAAACCAGATATATCCGTGGTCACTACGTTCTGATTGGTCATTTGCAACAGGGATTGCATTGCAGGTTGCTGGATAGATGTTACACGCTGCAACGTGCTTCGCAACGTTGCGAAAAGTAGAAACTCGTTTAACTTTTTCTGCAACTTGCAACGTTGCATTGCAAGTTGCAGAGAAGGGTGTTACACGCGCAATCTCTTCTGCGACTTGCAACGCAACGGCGTTGCATTGCAAGTTGCAAGAAAAATTGCACCGTGTAACAGTGCCTTAAGTCAAAGGCTTTACCTTATTTTCAAGTCCAATACCACCGGTCAAGAAGAACATGAATTCGTCCATGTCTAGTTCTGATTTCGATTTCAGAATGTTGCTGCATAGCACGAAGGAAAAGAGGAGCTTGTCCTTTTCAAAGAGAGATCGACAAACATTGCAGTACAGGTTGTACGTAAAGTGATCACTGAGGTAACGCAATCTTCTTTCCAGGATCTTGGATTTGTTACTAAAATAGAACAGTCAAAATTTAGGACTAGAACTGAAAGAAACTGGAATAATCATATTGTGGATCTCTGGAGTGACAGCAAAATCATCATTATCATTATCATCATTGTCATCATCATCACCATCATCATCTCCATCCAAAGACAATTATTACCATCGATATTACAACAATAACATATATAAGCCAGCTTTAACCATGACAACAAAAGCACGTGTAATCATGTCTTACCTGTCGTGAATGGAGTTCAAGAAGAGATTGACGTACCACGTCAAAGAGTACTGGTACATTGGATCAATATTTGGTAAATCAGTGATAGAGAAAAACAACACTGAGGCATGAGCTGCAATGGGATTGTATCCTCGACGAGATTCATTGATCTTAGCTTCTGTCTCATCTGCAATCTAAATAACCATACGATGTTAGTGGAGCATAATGTCAGGAAATATACCTACATCAGAAAATATTGTGCTAAGCTTATTATAAGTTGCTGCCACGTATGACGCATATTCGCAATCACTGATTCTTTAAATCATAAATTATCTGATGTTTCTCATCCAGTGTTTCCCTCTTATCACTCATTCCAATCTTATTACTAATAGCCGATTGAATCAGCGTACTTTCTCACTTCCGGATTTTTATTCTGATTTTCCTACCTTTTGCTTTTTAGATATCTCATCAGACAGAACCTAGAAAGGGAAGAAAGTGAACAGCAAGTTAACTTCCACACAAATCAAAGCTAAACGTCCATCGCACTAGTTATTACCTTGGACGAGTCAAGAATTTTGATGGCAGTCTCATCCTCAAGAATGTTGCCCTCTGACGAGGACAAGGTCTCTAAGATTTTATCTTCAATCTCCTTTAGTTGTTTCTTGTTGGCAGCACTTTGAACGATCAGAGCTTGTCGTTCTTCTTCCAGATCAGGCCTTAATTAAAAATGACAAATTAAAAACAGGTAAAGGGGGGAATGTATTTCCACTTTTTCGGACATCAAAACATTGCCACTATTGTCAGTGAAGTTCCTGTCCTTCACAAGTGGACTCGCAAAGTTGAATGTGATTTGAAGAAGACATTTTTAACAAAAACATGACAGCATCTGTTTCTTGTCATGAAGTATTTTCCTCTAGTACAACCACTGCTATACTTACCTTTCTTTAGCAACTACGATACCCAGTAACTGGTCCTGTAGACCCTCTGGCGTGATCATAAAGTTCAGTAAAGAAACTTTAGTGGATAGTTCAGGTAGGTAATGAGGATTACGCAGTTTGGTTGTTATATAGAACCGAAAATCGTTAGAGTACTCGATGACAGTTTCTCCCAGACGAATACAATTGACACCACCTGTAATATAACAGTATGTTAGCGAAATACGTGACGACTTTTTTCTTTATTGAAGACAAACTACGCAGCATCACAGCACCAGACACATGACAGACGCAGAGTAAAAAGTAGCATAAAGATTCAGTTGTTTATATGGAATAGGAAAGAAAGGAAAGCTTTAGAATTGACACGATAAACTTTGCAAGAAGAACGACTTATGGTACAATAGGATACACGGTATAATAGTCCTGTTCCGAGATATGCTTCGCCGGCCACATACAAAGGACTCAGAACGAGGCTATGTGCTAAAACTTTGTCTTGTTATTACGAATGACTGAGCTTTATGCACGTAGCCTCGTCTTGATACTTTTGTATGTGTATAACTCGGAAGTCGGCACAGCGCGACATTAATTCATAAATTAGTTATAATTTTTAATAACCTGCATGTACAATTTGTCTGCGCATGCATTGATTTTGGGGTCTGAAACTTATTTCCACTGATTTGTACATTGCTGGCTTTGCCGTTTGATTAGCGAGTTGACACCGAAATTTGTGCTCGTGATCTTTCGCACACGAATAATGTTACAGAAAATATTATTTCAAGAATTGCAAGTCTGCCTTCCGCTACAGTGCCGCGGACAATTACTTGCAAGCTAGAATTTGTAGAACAGAATTCATTATAGTCGTAAAGCTTTTGCTTTTACCTTTAATCAAAACCACGGGGCAAAAATAGATTGAATTCTCATCCAGGGAAAACCGCCCAGACAAACCAAACAAAAAAAACAACAACAACAAAAAAAACAGCGCTTTCTAAAGAAAAAGCATGGTGAAAGCAAATTCTGACAAATTTTCACTGGGAGACGAGGTCACAGTTCTAGTAAGTTGGGCAGGAAACTGGAGAAATTACTTGCCAAATGTGAATTACCATGCTAAACAGAGGCAAATACTTGATGATCACTATAGCCTAGAATGTCATAATACAGCCGAAAGTAAATTTAACATGTTAACAAAAACTTCTGCTGAAAGGTGTAGCTTATCAACATTTTTACTGCGCAAAAAACTTAGGTTTTATTATTTCTTCCTTGTCCTACGATTTTGTCATCAACAACCTTTACCTTGCAAATAAAAGTCCAGAGCGCTAAATTGCTAGGCAGGCTGCTCAGTTCCTATTATTTCATTCATCGCACATCATTCTAGAGGCAAAGATTGGTAACTAATTTTTTTTCAATTTCAGCTCGCATTGCAAAGGACAACAATCATCACATATGCAAATGTAAATTGATTTCAAACCTTTGAAAATAAAGGCAAACGCAGACAAAATGTACACATGCTTTAAAAACCTTGTTTAAATGTTTGCTTCAACAACAATGGTTCCAGTGATGGGTCGAGTTCTTCGCCGACATTCTCCAGTAACACAGGGTTACCAAACTGTATACTGTTCTCAAGGGTTCGAATGTAGTCAGAGTCAGTCAGCTTGATGACCTGTCAAACAAAGAAACCAGATGAACCAAACCATTCTAATCTATTAGACTTCCACCCCTGCCCCTCAGGAGAGTATGGTTATACCTACCGACAGCTGACAATCTTTTTCGGAATTCTTAATCCACTTGTTAGCCTGGCCTTGTGGATCAATCATCAATGGCCTGGGAACAAATAGAGAACAAGTTTTGAAAGCATTATCCATATATTGCTGTTCCTTTAGAATTAATTCTTACCATCTCCTTGCACTGTCAACGATTACACCATTATCAATAGAGAAGGCATCTGTTGGAAGACCAGCAATATTCCAAGCTCTTATCTTAATAGCTTCTCCTAGAGTTTTACTAAGTGAGAAGTCATCTGAACACGGAATACTCTTGGACTGAAAGAAACAAAATTATACAATATATTACTACACAGAAATATAGCCTTCAATAGCGCCATAAAGACAAAGGAACGAAAAATGTGAAAGGATAAATGAACGATTGTGGAGAAGGGAAGAGCTCTCCTTCATTGTCTCAATCGCGACAGTCTTCTAACAACCATCAAAGGAAATTAAAGTAGTAGCTGTTCATCGTAGAGAACTAAAATATTTTTGTTATAAAGAGATCTCAGAAACCTTTGCTAGAAAGTTCAATGTCAATTCATTCTCGTTCATTCGTTCTCTTTCTTTTGGTCTCTTTTCATTAATATATTTTACCTTGCATATTTTAGTCCAATCCTGGCAGCATTCTTTCCTAAAACCAGCCGTAAAAGCGCCTAGATATGCAATTACACCAGACGATATCAGTACATCACCAGTCAAGTTATCATACACGTCCTGTAGTGAACGCGCTGCTTGAGACCAGCGGTCTTTCTCACCACCAAGACCACCAATCAGTTTTTCGGCGCGTACAAGTTTTTTGGAGCACAGATCGACCTACAGAGAAATAGAAATCACAAGAAAGTTAGTAGGACTTTAGTTTCTAGACTTCATGTAGAATTCTTAATGAGACTGCAATACTGTGTACCATCATTTCACTCACGATCGTTCCAAACCCAAAAGCACGTAATAATCCGTCAAAAACAGTGTAGATGAGTCGTTTATCCTTTAAAAGGAAAGAAATCCTAAACAAAACCAAACTCTGTCATTTGTGCGCTAGTCATTTCAATTTCTACGTAGATACAAAGAAAGGAATTGGTAGATGTAGCAAACACGACATAAACTGAAACTGAAACTGTTTTATTTGCACACTTTTGATTCAAATAGACATACAACTAAAATAATAGATATATATGATAATAAATTTAACATTTTGATTAATAGAGGATAGTTTTTGTATAGTGGTGCCTGAGGGCTAAGTAAACTGGGACATAAGATGACGGATATATCACATTCCTTATTAGGTCATCGACCGTAACGACTTAGCCACCACATTCGCAACACCAATTTACTTGTTTTCGCGTCCCCTTGAAAACGTCGGCGACGACAAAGTTTAGCGATTTTAAGGGATATGACACCACAAAAAGGTACAAGTATCCTTGTGTTTACTGTACCTGGAATTCTAACTGTTCCTTCTTCTCGGTAGTTTCTTGAAATTGTGCTTTAAGGTTAGCCAGCTTAGCCTCGACCTCAGCAAGTTCTTTTCGCTTAGCGTTAAGTAAAGTCATTGTTTGTGCTAAAGACTCCTCTGCTTCAGCTAAACGAAGCTTCTTCGGTGCAACAACCTGAATATGCATAAAAATTAGTACAGCCTGGTAAACTTTGGTTTATAAGAGTCGAAAATAGATGTTATACCTTTGCTACACGATCATATATCTCTAGAGCAATAACCCACTTGCACAAGCCTTCAGCAGCAGACGAAGCTGTCTTGACTTTACTAGGATCAAAGTCAGGGTTGGGGATATATTCCTTTCGTATTTTAGTCATAATGTGAGTCTAGAAAGGAGTAAATTTCAACATTAGTAACAATGGCATGGGCAGAGCTGTTCAACGCCTTCGGTATAAACGAGGTTGAAAAAAAGTAGAGTGGAATTACAGCACCAACGTCAACAAGCTCGTCTTGCACAAATAACATGGTGCACGATGTCTCTTGTCACTCGTATGTCTGCCTGTCCGTCTGTCTCCGTCTGTCTGTCTGCCTGTCTGTCTGCCTGCCTGTCTGTTGCTCTCTTTCTGTGTCTGTCTGTCATTATTATCAATTGATATTAAGTTATCAATTATTACGCTATAAGAGTTAATACTCTTATTACTAATAAATGTTCGATGCTACTTACAGGTATATTATCTTTATCGTACTCCTTCAAACTAGTCAAGAACGACATATCACCAAGTAGTTTCTTGGATGGTCCCCAGTAGTCTAGGATCTTTTGCCCTGTACCAGCAGGATCATTGATTTTATCAGGTTTAATGTCCTTCATAACACACACGGCAGACATGACTAGTTTGACACCAGCTGGTGGGTTTTTCATGGATTTCACAATTGTGATATCAGCAGGCTGTGGACGTATGCAAGAATTTATCAGTAATATGGCTCTTCACTAGCGATAGGCACACAACAAAATCAAATCTGTGCCTATTGCTAGTGAAGTTAGTGAAGAGCCATATTTTTAACTATTATTCACCTCACTAGGCTATTCCAATCATATTCATATATAAATTAATCAATAGGTTTGAAAGTCTTTCGTCATATTCCCACTCTGATAATACTAAAATATCAAGCCAAAAAAGGTCATCATTTGTACTGATGAGCCAAGTTATTTTGAGAGTAAGAATTTTTAAATTAAAATAAGTGATATTAAATAAGTATCTTTGAATGGAATTTCATCGGTATTGAATGGTTTCAGTGGCTATATGAAGCACTCTTAATTTCATTTTGGAAAGGGTAACTAACAGTTAAGGTAATGGGCTCGCGCGAGTTTTTATCGACGAATTTTTCTATAAATCATTATATAGATTGTTTTTGAGTTGAGAACATCAAATCAATAAAGAAATGGGGGTCACGGTGCTAGTTTCGGTGCTATGATAGCTCATAAATAGCGAAATCTCGCCATTTCGAACGGAAACAACAATTTCAGAGTTTGACCTCTCGCGTACGGTAATTGTTTGCAAATAAGCAAACTAAAGCCTTTCAGACATGCTAAAGTAGACAAAGTATCATGAAAAGTAATATGTCTTCACTTATTTGTAGGTAAAGCTGAGTAATAATAATAATAATAATAATAATACAATTTATAAAGCGCTTATCCAGTGCTGCTCTAAGCGCTCTGAAAATAATATATAAAAGACAGAAATTACAAATTAAAGGCTATTTTAAATAAGTGAGTTTTTAAAGATGTTTTAAACGAAGACAAGCTATCACTGTTCCTGATTGACGATGGAAGAGCATTCCAGAGCTCAGGTGCAGATACGGAGAAAGAACGATAGCCATAAGATTTTAGTTGATACTTTTTATGTTCAAGAAGAAGAGAAGAAGAAGAACGTAGACGTCTTGGTGGATGATAACGAGAAATCATTTCAGAAATGTATGATGGAGCCAAGTCGTAGAGTGATTTATATGTGATAAGAAGAATCTTGAATTTGATACGGTCAGCAACAGGAAGCCAGTGTAATTTGATTAGAACAGGAGAAATGTGATCATATTTGTGAGTGTACGTAATGAGGCGAGCTGCAGCATTTTGTACTGATTGAAGTTTAGAGATGAGATGACTGGGAAGACCATATAGAAGACAATTATACTGATCAATCTTGGATGTGACAAAAGCATGGATAAGTGTTTCAGCAGTTTTGGCAGACAGGTACTTTCTAATTTTAGCAATGTTCCGAAGATGGTAGAACGCAGACTTGCAAACAGAATTGACATGTGGAACCATCGACAAAGTAGAGTCAAAGATGACACCAATGTTCCTAGCTGATTCAGAGGGTTTTATTTGATCATTACCAAAATTCAAAGTGGGAATAGATTTTTGAGGGTTATGCTTGGAAAATAGCAAAAGGAATTCAGTTTTATCTTTGTTCAGTTTTAGTTTATTTATCGTCATCCATTGATCAATATCAGATAAGCAGTTCTCAATCATAGCCATTGTTTGGTCCATAGCAGCATCGTCATTACATGTAAAGGGTATGTAGAGTTGGGTGTCATCGGCATATAGATGGAATGACATATTATGATTACGTAGAATATCAGCCACAGGAGAGGTGTACAGAAGATACAGCACAGGTCCAAGAACAGATCCCTGGGGAACACCACAATCCAATTTAGCAGAATCAGATGAACCACCATCCAAGGCAACATACTGTGAACGGTCAGAAAGATAAGACTCAAACCACTGGAGCGCATTACCACGTATACCAAATTTAGATTTAAGTCGATTCAACAAGATACCATGATCAACAGTGTCAAAGGCAGCTGACAGATCAAGGAGTAGAAGTACAACACAATTTCGATTATCTATTGCATGAAGGATATCATTTTGAACACGTACAAGAGCAGTTTCACAGCTGTGGAGACATTTGTAGGCAGATTGAAAGGGTTCATGGAGATCATTTATTGACAGGTAGGTGTTAAGTTGTACAGCAACAATCTTTTCGATCATCTTGGAAACAGCTTTCAGATTTGAAATGGGACGATAATTGGCAAGGACTTCGTGATTAAGGGATGATTTCTTGAGAAGCGGTTTTAAAACAGCAACCTTCAAAGAAGGAGGAACATAGCCATTTTCAAGCGATAAATAATAATATTGCAGATGACAGGTAGCAGGGTGCCATAATGATCAATTAAAAGACTTGAAGGAATAGGATCTAAACAGCAGGATTTCGATGACAGCTTCTTAGAGATTAGTAACAATTCATCACAGGTAGTTGGATTGAACGATTCTAAACAACAGCTAAGCCTTGTGGGATGATCCAGTGCAGAAAAACGATTTGGTTCGGAAACAAAAGAAGGTAGATGGTCGCGTATATTTATTATCTTGTTTTTGAAAAAGTGTATAAAGTTGTCGGCAAGAACTTTAGGTGATTGAGATGACGGTAATTGTTTTTCAGGTGACCTGTGTAGAAGACGATCAATTGCACGAAAAAGGGCATTACTATCAGAACCAGCATCAGAGATTAATTTAGAATAGTAGTTCATTTTAGCTTCAAAAATCATATTTTTAACTACATTGCATTGCGTAACATACATTTGCCAATCAATCGTGAGACGGGAACGACGCCAACGTCTTTCAAGATTGCGACGTTTGGTTTTATTATCTTTGATATCATCAGTATACCAAGGCGCTCTAGGACGTTGAGATATCAGTTTTGATCGTAAAGGAGCATGTCTGTCAAGAAGTGTAGATAAAACAGAGTCATATTGATTGCAGAGTTCAGTTAAATCAGTCGCAGGAGATTTAACTAATGGTGAATCAGCAAGATCGGAACGAAATACGTCTTTATCCACAAGGCGAAGTTTTCTATATGATACAACTTTAGTACATAACTTTGATTTGGATACAGAGAGGTTGCAGTGAACAGCATAATGATCAGATATGACAGGGTCATGTATTTGAATATTTCTAACTGACGACTCATCAGAACGAGTAATGATAACATCAAGAACGTGCTTACTTCTGTGAGTTGGCATTGTAGAATTAAGAACAGATAAGTTGAAGCAGTCTAACACATCTAAAAATCGTTTAGCATTACTTTCTGTTGGATTTTCAATGTGAAAATTGAAATCACCAGTGATAAGTAATTTACCAGGCAAAGTAATAATACGTTCCAATAAAGTGGGGAATTCAGCAAAAAAGACGTTGTAATTTGAACCATTAATAGTTGAACGAGGTGGACGATAAACAATAACAATTCGGAATAAACAGGTACTCGAACGAAAAACTGCCTCCATGTATTCAAATGACTTAAAAGATGTGTTCTTTAGGATTTCAATTTTTAGAGTGTTCCTGAACAAGATACCAATGCCACCACCGGTACGGTTAAGGCGAGGTACATGTGAGAACAGATAGCCAGTAGGACAAATGTCACGAGTAATATAGTCACAACTAAAATCATTAGACTTTAACCATGTTTCAGTAATTGCCAAGATATCAATGTCACTATCAACCACATAGTCTTTAATCTGAAGAGATTTATTATTAATGGATCTTGCGTTTAGAAGACAAAAATTTAGTAGTTGGCTAGATTGTTTAACTGGCGGTTTGCGGGCCACTATGTCAGTAGGTGACCTTTGATAATTGGTGACCGACTTTTTACCACCACGTTTGCCTCTGAAACGAAAAATACCAAGCTCTTTGAGTGTAGTTGACAGACAGGAGGGGGAATAATGCAGTGAGTTGTGTCGTAAATTAAATAGTTCAGAACGGCTATAAACAGACTTGGCCAAGCGGGAAATTTGAAATTCATGAGGATCAAATCTTTCAAGCGGAAAAGCAGGGTCACCATTTAACACAGGTCCAGGATTTGAATGAACATCCATGTATACAGTTATGTCAGTAGGGGGATCATGACCAGGAATTGATAAAGATGTGAATCCATGCTTTGTAAGTTTAGCAGAAGAGAAGCACGATGTGAAGAAACTTGCACATAATGTGATACGACGTTTAACACTGACCAACGGACAAACATTCCACAAAAATAAAGTCTTGAAATCATTGATAACCAAAGATCCACCAAGAAAATTCAGCTTTTTCTCATCACAAACAGAAAATGAGTGATTCTTGACATAAAAGAAATAATTAAAACCATGGAAAAAAGATAAATACGAAATAAACACTAAGAGAACAGAATGTGTGGCCGCCATGGTAGGCGCCGGAAGTAATATTTTAAACTAAATACAAACAAATTATATTTTCTTTGCTTAATTTGCAAACCCTATCCATTCCCGATAACATTCATAGAGAGTAGTATTGTTTACTAAGGAATTCGCAGGAATCTTGACAAATTGTTAGCTGGTAAAAGTGTTGGGTAATTTTGATGTAATGTCCGTGATGCTGCTTTTATCCCATTTAGAAATTTAGAAAAAAGAACATTCGAGTTTGTTCTTTTTGTAGATTCTTTATTAAGACATCATAAACCATCATCGCTAAATAAATAAGAAAAACATTACTAACTCTTTTAATAAAAGCATTAGTTAAGTTGCAAATTGGAGTTCGAGTTTAACGTCCGTGACAAAGAACTGCTCAACTGAGGAACTGGTTTGTGATGCAGTATTATATAATACAGGGGTGGATCCAGGGGAGGTGCGTGGTGTGCAGATGTACCCCCTTTTGGATGATGGTGAAAGCTTTTCTCAGCACATGGCGTGGGCCTGCTACTTTAATTGTTTTGAGACCAGGAAGCCTGTGGTGGCGGGAAAAATCACATGCGTGCATGCTTTGTAAGTTTATCATCAATATATTATCATTTTGAGACCTGGAAACCTGGGTGACTACATGCTTGAGTCGATGTTTTTCTGGATCAAGAACACAATCCCTTTATAGTTTCAAGTCAAAGATGTCTTGAAGTTCTACCAAGTCCATGACCATAGACAATTTTTTTACCACATGACCAAACAGGCGACTGAACGAATCACTAAAAATCGCAAAGAACTTGATCAAATCTAAAATTATACAACAGTTGATACCTGTAAGTATATTCCCAAATAAAGACTACCACCAGCAGCCCAAAGTACAGCGGATCGAAGCAGGTGACACCCTCACTGAAACAATTCTATTAAAACATACTTAATTTGATGGGGATCCTATTGCCAAGTTAGTTAATCTATATAAAGCGCTTGTTGTATGCTGGTAAATATGGGAATACTTGGGATGCTCCTTTAACGGCGATAGTACATGATTGGATTCCTATAGCTGGCTACAAACCATTTTGGCTACCATAAAAAAGCAACCCCTCTTTAAAAAAGCTGGATCCGCCCTGTAATTTGCGACCTAGAAAAGTCCACTCTCCGAAAACCACATGAGGTAGTAGCGCAACTCTGAAAGCCATCAAGGACCTTCTGCATATACGATGAGCAGCCATTTGGTATACTCTTATATACTGTACAGTAATCAGCATATTTGCACATCTGTACTCATTCCAATTCAGCAGGTATAAAGCTGTCGAAGTAAACGATAAATATATTGAACAGCAGAGGGGATATGACAAACCTGTGGTACTCCTGCTGGACAAATCTGTGATGTGACAAAACGCCAGGGAGCTTGTTGTGTTCTTTTCTGAAGAAAGCTTTTTGTCCATAACCATAGTGACTTGCTGATGCTCTTGTCTTTAAGTTTTTATAGAAGAATCTAGTGGTCGACCAGGTCGAAGGCGTTGCTGTTATCTGTATTGTTAGACCATGTTTGTGTGATGTTTACAAGAGCCAATAATTTGTGGATCGACCTTGAGAAAAGGCATGTTTAACTCTAAAGCCATCCTTATTTAACATAATTTGTACTTTCTCTAAGACTTTACCAAGAACGGGAAGAACTGATATCTGTCTGAAATCTATGTTGAGTTCGTTCTTGTTTCTGGTAGATGAACCTTTGGAACAGGACTAACAAGAGCGTGTTTATATAAAGTGGGACATTTCCTCTCAGAGATACTTGCACAGATAATATCATGGGCAACAACTGCCAGTTCTTCAGCAAAGTTCTTCAATGTCCAGGCACTGATGTTTGTGTCTGTTGCTTTTCTGGAGTTAAGCTGTTTTAGTAACATTTTGACTTGCTCTGTATGGGTTGACCAGTGTGAGTGGTGGCAATTGGTTGCATGTGGGAATCGCAATTTCACACTTTTATGAGCAACCCCACTGACTTGTACAAAACGCCTTAGGACTTCACTAGTAGTGTCCATATCATCAACATTCAAAAACGTGACGATTGGGTCCACTATTATATTTGAAGCCAAACACCTCTCCGCATGCACAACTTCTTGCAACAAACGTTTGCCTGAAGAATCGTTTTACCTTGTTAGCTGACTTTGCATATTTGACATTTAATCAATTGATATTAATTGTAGAAACTGTTTACATGACAGAAATAATGATATTATTGGGTTACAAATCTTGAGTTTAAATTGATAAGCTATGTGGGAAACAGATATTTTAGTCATAGTTTGAAGGAACTGAACATGTGACTGATATTGTCCTCTTTATTTATCAAACTCATTGATTATTAATGAGAAAGCAAAACAGAAAAACATAGCGATGACAAAATTGTTAAATTGTTAAGAGATTATTTTCTCAGCCAAAAGCTCTTTTATCTTGATTAAAATTTAAGCATTTTAAACACAATGGTCGAACTATCCCACATGTTTGATAAGTAAGATAAAATATTTAAGTCCGACCTAAAGTTATGGGCCTATTTATGCACATATTTTAAATGCTATATTACCAGCAAGATCAAATTCTGCTGTTCATTCTATTTACCTCTTCAGGATTTTTGTTGTCTTTTTAACATTGTTGTTCAGTAGATCCATGTCTTCAGAGTGCTCTGGATCTTTACTTGGCTCATCTCCAATGCACTTGGTTGCACTTGGTTTCCCTAACTAAACACATGATTTCTTTGTGATTTGGAATGACAGCTTGAACCATCCACTCCTTTAAAATTGGAAATACGTCTTCTTTTATTCCTAGCTTTTCCAAAATCTGTGGAGTGCAAAAATGTTTTTTGAAACTAAAACGTCTGGGTTTCTATGGGATAAGAATAATTTATTATATGATTTTATAGTCTACCAGATACTGATCATGTTTATATAGTCTGTTAATTTGTCTCTTCCCTGTTAATTAGGCACATTCCATAGTTTACTATAAGACCATATAGACCATATACTCTACTGTAAATGATGGCTAGCATTAACACAATAAAATAATTGTAACACTTATGAACAAAGAATCACCTTAAGTGTCAATTTATGATTAAAGGATTACAAACTTCAGTATTAGCATACAGTAAATGAGTGAATAAACCCTATTGTCTGAATAGCCCCCCTCCCTGGTTCAAATAAGTCCACCTCTTCTATACCCTAAGCTTACACTGCACTATAATTTTGTTACAAAGTGCAACAATCCCCCATTTAGAATTAGCTCCCTTTTCCTGACAATGTCAATTTGTGAATATATAAGACCCACTGGGTCATTTACAGTATATATACTGTACCTTTCAAGTTAAAAACAAAAATAACAAATAATTAAACTGGGCTCTTATGTCAAGATCATCTAGTTCAGTATTCAGTCTTAGAACTTCTTGAAAGACAGAGTCCCACTGCATGGAACCAAAGTCAGAACTTCCAGAACAGTCCCAATGCTCTGCACAGCTTTCTTCATTAAGGGTTTCATTTCCCACTGGAATGACATACAGTTTGGCAAACTCTGTTTAGTTTTTGGATCCCTATTGAAAGGAATGACGGCAATTCTTGAAAAGACTGTAAATTAACAGCAACAACAAAACTTGTTAGGAGCGTGACAGAATCCCCCCCAAAAAAGATTGAAAAAGAGATCTCAAAAGTTGTTGAAATGGAAATGCAGCCTTTTTCCAGCAGACAAAATTATTTTGTGATTATATGCATGAATTGAAGTGATCATCTAAATGTATACATTCTCACTGGTTTTTTATCATTCATAAATTCAAATACTTTTATTACCATTGTGGTTACAGAAAGAAAAGTGTCCACAGTACAGACACAATAGTTTGTTTCTACTGACCTAAAGATGCACCTGGATGGCAGCTGGGTAGATGGCAAGGTGATATGCAAATTAATAACTAGCAAATGTCAGCTTCTTTAAACTTCGCTACTCGAGGTTTTATATTCAGGCTGATATTACCAAGTTATTGTTATGTAGCCTATTTTTTCCTTGTAGTTTTCTTAAGTACTTGTGGATTCATTGTTATCAACGGAACTGTTCTCGGATTTAGATTTTTCTTTCCACAGTTTTTTTTTGTGCCTTAAAAGTAATTAACATGTCTTGATATAAATGAACGTCTTTTCAGATTGGCTTTCAAGATATTTTTTTTACCCAGGAATAACATGGTTTTAAGCGCCTACAATTTCATTTATGTTTTCCATCTATAACCTAAAATGCTATTAACACTAGAACAGGTCCAGATGTCAGATGACACGAACCACATAAGTGTACTATGGGAGCAAGGATGGCACAGTTGATTAGTGTGTGGCCTTCTGTGCAAGAGGTTCCTAGTTTGATCCCCAGTCCTCAGATTCATGTTAAGCTCGGAAATATTGTGAGTTTTGGAGTGGTTTTCATAAACCCAATATTTATTTTACAGGTTTTCACAGTGAAAAAGGTCATAGATTTCAACATCGTATTGATACTTGTTTAGATCTGTAAAAAGAAAGAAACGTAATTTGTGGAAGAAATTAATTTGAACAAGTATTATTTAACTGTGATGAGAAGTCAAGATTGATGCCAGGCTTTGGGAACTAAACTTCAAAGACACCATCACTGTCTTTCAATCACGCAAACATGATCACAGTGTGCACAAGTTAAGTAATTTTAACTTAAGAGACACGAATACGGTCTTTCAATCTTGCAAACATGATCACAGTTTGCATAACTAGTGATTTTAACTTTAAAAACACGATCATGGTCTTTCAATCTCGCAAACATGATTACAGTTTGCACAACTTTAGTGATTTTAACTTCAGAGACACGATCACGGTCTTTCAATCTCACAAACATGATCACAGTTTGCACAACTTTAATGGTTTTAACTTTAGAGACACCATCACGGACTTTCAATCTAGCAATCACGGTTTGCTAAACAACTTGCTAAATCATTCAATAATAATACATATTCAGGGAAACGGTCACAGACTCATTTGCTGTCAATCAAGAATATGATTCCAAGTTTTATACCAATCGACTCTTGACTGAATTCAATATGAGACATGATCATGGTCTATTATTGTACAATCTAGCCAGTTCAAAAAGACTTATGCACACCTAAGCTACTGAGATAACATTAGATATAAATAATCTGTCATGTTATAACAAAAGTTTTAACATCGCAACTTATTTCAACTGGTTGAACTTCTTGGACTGCATATGCTACCAGTGCTGGTGGGTGATCAACTGCCTCGCTGGCCTCAATTGCTTGGTTTCAATTGATAGGGCAAGGTCAGGGCAAACCCGGTTCATATAATCATCGACTAATGACTTTAGACTTTAGACTTTTTAGACTTTTTTTATTTACACACATATTTTCCTTTAAATAAATATTATATATATATACACATGACAATAATAGTTATAGTACAGCTACATATAATAATTTAAAATATATATATAATTAAGGGTTTATTTTTTTTTTACAAGATAAAAAGATTTGCATTTTGTAAATAAAATTCTGTCGATTATCGATGTGTGTGTGTGGTTGTTGGAATAGTAAAGACTTTCGAGCCAACAAGCACACTGAGAGGATCAATTTTTTATTTTGCTGATCAAGATATTAAGCTCCTATTTCTCAAAAAAAAATTTTTTCTTTTCTTTGTCGATAATTTTTTTTTCATATTTTTCATATTTTTCCATAGTTTTCTAAATAAATAAATTAAATATGTAAATATATATATATACACTTTCAAGAAAATACAAGGTGTGTTGTAAGGCTAGTTTTTTTTTCTAAATTATTATTATAATTATGTTTTGCTTTTATAAGGCAAGTGAGAGGCCTAAACAGTTTGAAGAACAGCTACGAGTTTGTTTGTGACGTAATAAAGCTGTTCTTCAGTTTTTGTTTGAACGAAGGTAAAGAAGGTATTTTATATCTGTTGGGATATTTTCCCAGATATTAGCTACAGAAAACTGAAAAGTAAACTTCCCATAGTTTGTTCTAACAGACGGACGAATCAGATTCTTTCGAGATGAGTATCTAGTATTATATTGATGTTGTTCATTACATAAACTTAACATATCAACAAATCAACATATCAACATATCAACGTAATGTAACTGACCCCATCTGTAATTCAGTTTATACTGCCAAAGATGGAATAAACAAACATTATTATTATTATTATTATTATTATTATTATTATTATTATTTTTATTATTATTATTAAATACTTCTGGTATTTGATCTTTTAAATTAATTATTTTGAATGCTAAAATTGCTGCTTTTAGTTTTACAATATTCTCAAATTTGTTACAGAAAAAGATACATCTGATGCACTTATTTTGTATTGTGCAGATCTTTTCAAGCTTAGATTTGTAATTATGGCCCCACGAAAGGACAGCATAAGATAAGTAAGGATAGACAAGAGCATAGTAAATATCAGTGATAGTTTTGACACTTACATAGTGTCTTAGTTTACAAATTATACCTATATTTTTGGCAATACCTTTAATTGTTGTTCCCAATTTAAATGTTCATCAATATATATTCCCAGGTATTTAATATATTCTTTTCTTTCAATCCTTGGAACTTCAATTGAACAGTTGAGTTTTTTCTTTGCGGCCTTAATAATCATATAATGGGTTTTGGAAAAGTTGATAGTCAATTTGTTCATATTGCAATATTTGAGAACAAGTTGTAGTTCAGAATTTATAACATTTTTTACAATAAAGGGATCGTTATGAGAAAAAAAGATATTAGTATCATCTGCAAATAATCTAAAATGTAGTTTGGAAGAGACGTTCGGTAAATCATTGATATAGAGTAAGAACAGTAGTGGGCCCAAGGTGCTACCCTGTGGGACCCCACACTGAATTATCCTCAGATCAGATTTCTCATTTTCGATTTTGACATATTGTTTTCTTTCTTTAAGATAGTTTGAGAACCATTTGTGAGCCAGGCCACGAACACCATATTTTTCTAATTTAAGGAGAAGAATATCATGATTAACAGTGTCAAATGCTTTAGTAAAATCTAGAAAAAGGCCACAGGTTATTTCTTTGTTATCGATTGAGTTTTTCAGTTTATTGGTAATTTCTAGAATAGCGTCTTCCGTAGAATGATTTTTTCTGAATCCAAATTGGTATTTACTAATAATTTTGTTTAAGCTAAGGAAACTAACAAGTTGGTCATACACAATTCTTTCTAGAATTTTATTGAGTGAAGGAAGCAAGGCAATTGGTCTATAGTTAGACGGATTCATTTTGTCACCACTTTTGTAGACTGGTGTTACACAAGATATTTTAAACACGTCAGGAACAGTTCCAGAAGCAATCAATAGATTATACAAATGGGTCAGAGGTTCAGCTAATTCAGCGCAGCCTATTTTTAGTAAGAACATAGGTAGATCTGCAGATGATTTGTTGGCATCAATAGACTGTAGCCGGTGTCTGACTTCATCAGTGCTCACTTGTTTAAGAAAAAAACTGGAGGCTGGTGAATTGTTAATATATTTAGTCACGTCCTGGAGAGAACTGTCTTCAATTTGTTCTGCTAATTCTGCACCAATATTACTGAAGAATTTATTAAATTGATCAGCTATGTCCTTTTTATCGGTAAACGGGTTGTTGCTGACGCAGAGAGAGGAAGGTATTATTTGAGACTTTATTATTTGAGCATCCACGTTTTTTTCAAATTGCTTTTGTTTTTTTCAAATTGTGCAGTTAAATACTATATAGAATAGTATTTAATAGAATATAGAATAATATTATTCAAGAGATTCAAGTACTTTTTGTAATTACTTAGTTTTTCAGTGTTCTTGGGGTCGGAGACACTTGCATGAAATAATTTTTGTTTGTTTTTTATTGATTTTAAAATACCATGAGTTAACCAGGGCTTACTGAATTGTTTCATTTTCTTTTTTGATGCCTTTTTCAGAGGGGCATGGTTTTCAATGACAGCTTGGAGTTTATTCATTATATTATTGGTCGTAACATTGACATCAGAGTCGTAAAGCTCACTCCAATTTGTGCTTCCGAGTTCTTCGAGATATTTTTCTTTGTCAAAGTTTCTGTAATTTCTCCAGTAAATGGTTGGATGGGGTTTCTTATTAGATTTGAAGGATATAAAGCAAAACACGGGAAGATGATCACTAATAGGGACCTTAAGATTGAGGTTTTTAGGCATTTCCCACGAACCGCGAACGTCAAGAAGTCACGTGACCAGTGCCTTGCCGTCAGGTTTGCAGTTTGAGGTTCACGTTTTTACGGCTGGACCACGCTCTAGAGGTAAGTGATTTACCGCAAGGTTTTTTGCACCCTAAAACATTAAAATCCCACGTTTGAGAGTGCTAGTTTTTAGAACCCTTTGGCTTGTAAGTTATTGAATTCTTTTTCATAGAAACGTAATTTTGTAGACGATTTCTCAGCTAAAATAGAAGTGAGCGAATGAATGAAAACAAACATGGTGGCCGGCTATTTGTTGTTAAAACTGTTTTGCCAGTCGGATTACTTTGAGGCTAAACAAAAGCCAATTTCTGATGATATGTGAATGCATGAAAGTTTCTTTTGTTTCCTAGATGGCTCCATTCAGATGGCCAAGCATACAAAATGACCTTGCCCTGGCTAAAGAAGTTGCTTCCAGAAAGCCAGAAACACACCAGGACTGGGAAGAGATAGCAAGTGTTCTCAGTGAAGTTTTTAGTTCGGACAGCAACAGAGTTGACATAAAGGGGGGCGCGGGTGCCGTGAAAGATTGGGAAGGCTCATTGAAAAGCATAAACAAGATGACAAGAAGTCACTCAAAAAGTAAGGGTTAACACATGCACAAGCATCATACAATTTAAGCTTATTCTAAAACATTTTAAACAAACAAGTTAATATACCAAGGAACTCCTTTGTCTCAGTTAAAGCCAAGTTGTTTATCTAGCTTATGGTCTCGATGATAGCCTTGCAATGAATCAGTACGTTTTTAAAATATATATGCCAAGACTATGCCCACAATTCCAAATGCCTAAGTACCTGTTCATTTCAAGCCCAAACATTGAACATTGCAAATATGTAAGAAATGGTTATAATTATGTATTCTTTTGATTACCAAAAGATCTGGAACCGAGGAGGAATACAGTGAGCTAAGCCAACTGCTACAGGATATTGCCATGTATAGAAGAGACATAGAAGAGCATAAAGCAAAAACTGAAAAGGAGAAGGAACAGAAAAAAATGAAAGAGAGGGAAGATAAAAAGATGGGTGAAGAAATAAGAAAAAAAGCCATGGAAGGGCTGGTATCGAGTGAGTATGCTACATTCTGTTGCATGACTGTTACTAATAGGGACCATACATGGTATTTTGTTAAATTTATGTTTTCATTTGTTTTGGAAAGCTTAGTACTGTGTATAAACACATTATTTATTTTTCATTTTTCTTTGTAACATCAATATTTCTTGACACAAACTCTTTTTTTTCCCAGCTGCATTCTACTTCAAACTACGAAATTCAGTATAAGGTCCCTTTTTGCTTGACTGGGCTCATATATTTTGGGAAGGGTGCTTGTCATACTTTATAGTGGTTAAAATTGGACCTGTGGGTACATTGTCAAATGTTAATTGGCAGATAATATTTTCAATTACTTTTACTGGTGGCATTCAAAGTGGCTTAATTATATTCTTTCTCCTGGTACTGACCTTTAAAGGGGAATGATAAAGCAAAAGCCACACCAATTTTGGTAAATGTAAAACCCCTAAGACATTTGATCAGAGTTTGGAAATAAAGTACCACAACAATAACAATACTTTATACCCAATTGGACAACACATGAAAAACCTGTATCCTAACCATGGTAACTATTGGCCTCACATGGGAAAATTCACTCAAAGATAGAAAAATATTTATTCAAGATACTGACTACTTTACAAGGGGGATCAGAATTCCATTTCTACAGTGTAATGCATTTTGCTTTAAACCATTCTGTTTTTCAATCTTTCCTAGAGCATAAACTAGAAGAGAGTAGTAGTGATGATGATGATGAGTGTACTAGCAATGATGATGATTACGACTCTGAAAGTACCAGTACATCTGGCAGTGGATCTAAAAGAGGTTAGTTTTAATATCATGGTATAGGGTGTCCTGCCATTTGGTGGCTTAATCTAGAATAGAAATATATATATTGAAAAATTACATCAAAAGACCCCCCTTCCCTCCCCCTATACTAAATGTATAAATGATCAAGGACTGGGATTGTGAACCTCAAAAATGGAAAGAAAAATTGGGAAATATTGAAACAAAGGGGGAAGAAGGCAACTGTGAGCCCTAAGCTTCAATAATATTTCCAACTCTGATAAGGCCCTCTTCTTCCATTTGTGTTCATTTTTCAAGTTCACTGTGGAAAAGTGTTCAGAAATTGCTGCTTCAGTATGACTTTTTGAAACATTTGTCCCAACCTTGCAAAACACAAACATAAAAACAAAGAATGGCCACTCCCTCACTAATTGCCCTTTTTGTCTTCCACTGACAGCCAAAAAAGGCAAGGTAACAAGGAAGAGAGCAACCCGACTTTCTGCTGTGCAAATGCTTGAAAAGAAAAATGAAAGAAAGGCAGACCTTAAAGAGAAAGAACTTAAACTGAGGTGTGAGGAGCTGCAAATGCAGAAGCAAAAGTTTGAACAGGAGGCTGCAGAAAGAAAAGAGAGGCTGAAACTAGAACTAAAAGAAAGGAGAATGTTTCTACAGATCTTAAAGGAAAAGATGTAGAACTGCCCTCTTAGACTGATCTGACATGTTTGACTTATAGCTGTTAAGAGTTCATGTTTAAATTATGGAAACAGTAGCCATAATAAGATCACAAAGCAAAGTTGATTATTTATTTTTGTGTTTTATCCCGGCATCCAGCTAAATTTTAAATGCTGTATTTTTGAACTGTCATTTAGCCATCTTGAGCATGTATATATACACTCTATTGCAGAAAGGTTGTAGTCTACATTTATACAAATACACAAATATCTAATGAGATGCAAAAGTCAAAATACTGCTTAAATTGGCATTGCTTGCATGCAATCCTTGTCAAAATATATTTTTAGTCTTTCTACAGTCTCACAGGAATCAAAATTAACTATATTTCGCATGTTGTAAACGCTTATTTACAAATTGCATATCATTAAATACACTGAATAAATTAGATTTTTGTATAAATGTATACTACAACCAAGATCGCACCATCTATTTGGGTATGTGAGTCGCCGTAGTAATATCATCATCGACTCCATGCCAGAGTATACAGAGCCTTGATAGCTTGTATAGGTGCCGGGTATTTGTAAAGCCTCCAGGAGCTGCTCCATATCTTGTTTTTGAAATCTGAAATGCCATTATAGTACAATTTACATCATAACTTACGTGGTAGACTAAAGAGGAACACAGGGATTAAAAAATGGTCGTCTTCAAGTAATAACATGAGACTGACAAGCAGTTTAGTACATTTAACTTTTTTATACGAGAATGACAGCATAAGCTTGCTCCTTTATGTATCGATCAGATAGTGTTTAATGTAACAAATGTACATTTTTTGCAGTTTCACCAAAACAAAATTCGACAGTCAGTAATTCAAAACAAAGAATTACCTAAACATCAGTTCACAATCGACCTCACTAAGGTCTTCTATGTTCAGACGATGGCCCAACAATCGGGGTTCTGGGAAAGCTGCATCCAGAAAAAGCAAATCAAGATCATCTTCATCGCTCGACGACAAGCCTTCAGAACTACTGTCATCCAGCTGCATAACGTCCAGCAGATCGTTGTAGTCTTGCCTAATTTAAAGAGGATCAATAATTGAGTTTTCTGCTCTCATTAAGTAATCAAGTTTAATTAAGTTTGCGGTTTGCGGTAAAGCGCGCGTACCTCAATCTTAAGGTCTCTAATATCAAGCGTTAGTATTCCCGACAGCTGGTCAAAATTAGAGGAATTTGTATATATGTGATCTATTAATGTGGCTGAGTGTGAGGTGATTCTAGTAGGTTTTGTAATGATAGGGCAAATCCTGTACTGAATAACATATTCACGTAGTTTTCTGTTGGTGGGTGGTCTTCAATCTTAAGGAAATCTATATTAAAATCTCCTACCAGAAAAACCTGCCATCCATTAGCATTAATTTGCTCAATTACTGTTTCATGTGCTTCGGAAAATTCTGCAATATCAGCACTAGGGTGACGGTATATACAACCTATAACTATGCAAGAGTTTTGGTTCTTAATTTCTATCCAGCATGATTCGACTTGCTGTAAATTTAAGTTTATATCAGTTCGTTGGACAGCGTCCAATTCTTTTTTAATGTATAGGCCAGTACCACCAGCCATAGTATCCGAGTCATTATGGTAGAAATCGTAACCTTCTATATCTATATTAGCGACTGTGTTAGCATTAAGCCTAGTTTCAGTGAGCGCGATTATGTCAGAATTTCTACTCAAGATTGAAAGATGTTCAGTCAACCGATCAAAATTTTTAGCTAAACTTCTAACATTGAAGTGAAGCAGCATTAGTGAATCAATTAATGACTCTTGGGAGTACAAAATACTATTCAAGTCTGAAATTGAATAATAATTTGAGGACGGTAGTTCTAACATATTTTCAGGATCTGATTCGTCAAATCTGTTTGGGTTTGAAATTAAATTGAAAAAATCATTTTCATTACTTGAATCGCTCATTTTAACTTAAAGTTTCTAAATATTTGAGTAGTAAATAATACAAAATTTGTATATTTGTATATTTATATGTTTGCAGTACATGAAAGCTATTCATAATCAGATTTAAATTTCTCAAACTCTTCAAGCGTTGTAAAACCATGAGAAGTTTCATGTTCGTCTTCTTTAAGATAAACCTTACCATTGATGGTCCAGATGTACTTGTAGTTGTTGTTTTTCTTAAAGTTGTACATCTTGTTAAATAATTTCTTCCTGTAGCTGGTTAGAGACTCATTTATGAAGATTCTTGGCAGTCTCGAGCTGCTCTGGTACCCTTTGAAGGAGGGGAGGGTTTTGGCGGACTTTCCTTGCATCTTCTTTCGGTTGTTGTAAATTTTGTCCTTTGTGGTGCGCTGGACAAATTTCACAATGAGCCTGTCTTTCGCCGATTTTGTGTCAGGTAATCGATGAGCAATGGAGATTTCATGGTCTGTCAAATTAATCTCCATTGCAGAGCACACTTCTTTTATGATCTTGGCGGGCTCTTCATCACGCTGGAACGGAATACCTGTGATCTCTAAGCAATCACGTCTTAAATACTGTCGGACTTCATCAACATCACATTGTAGCTGGTAGATATCGTCTTTTAAGCCTGACACTGTATTGGTTTGGCCTGTTATTTGGTTCTGTTGATCGAGTATCAGCTTCTTGTTGTTTTGCAATACCTTGTTTATGCCGTCAAACTTTTTGGAAATAAAAGACTGTGACTGCTCTATTTGTGTTTGGCAATCCTTGAGATCTTTCATATTTGCTACTTCTCTCATTGCTGTATTCAGCGCCTCTTTTGATTCTTCAAATCGCCTTTTAACGAACGCCTGTACATTCTCGATCTGCCCACACCGGTCGACGATTTCAGATATTTTAGTTTTCCAAGGTGTGATTTCGGCCTTCACCTTTGTAAGGACTTTGGTTTTTATTTCTTGCCTAATTTCTTCTTTTAACTCATCTTTAAGGGCTACAAGAGCCAATTTTCTGAGAGCATTAATAGGAGCTGCAATCTTGGTTGATAATATATGCAATTATCGAGAAATATTATTTTGCACAAATTGATATATATTCAAACTGACATATATCCTTGCTGTGCAAAGGTTGCTATGCAATGAATGTTAGGTTCCCAATGACAAAGCTGGAAGTCAAACGGGTCACGCTAGCGCGTGCATTACTACATGAGGGTCTCAGTGGGGTTAACCATTTAGCCGTAAAAGGCCAAAAATTCACTGTTAGCCGTAATGAAAAGTTAGTCGTAATAGCTTTTTCCAGCTTCTAAACAACAAATATTATGGGAGAATTCAGGATTGAGAAAGAAATTCAAAGTTGAATTTCACGAGAAAAACGATATCGCATGAATCTTGGAGTCCGCAGAGCGATGAGTGCAATATCGCTTTTTTCGAGTGAAATTCAACCGCAAATGAATTCTCCATGAATCTCAAACCTCAATATATGGAAAGATTCTAATTTTTAACCATCAAGAATAATGGAAATAAGTTATTAACCCACTTTAACCGGCCGTAAGAAAGCCAAAATATTACCATAAAACCGTAAAAGCCACCACCCCAGGGACAAAAGATAACTACAAAATGAAGTTGAAAAAAATTACAACAGTAGAAATTATTGCCAAACTGACAGCTACTGAACGCCAGGGCAATCTTGGTGGTTGGTCAACTGTCTCTGTTTGGGTTGATTTTGACCTATCTTCCACATCCAGCTCTTGAATGGTCCTTACTTTGCCAGCATCTCTGAGAAGCTAAAACAGATAAAACAGGACAGAGTAAGCATGGATAAGAAATTGTTTTCGCTAGATTTCAATGTTGACTTTACCTTAACAACTGGGTGTACGCCGTAAAGATATTGTCCGTGATGCCATCCACAAGGTTGTGGTGCTGGATATTCGATAGACATGGTATTCGGTGGTCGGTGGGAGGTAGAAGTTATCTGGACTGAATTCAAGAAATCAAAAGGAGTTTTAATAATCTTACCTGGTTATGATCGTAATGGCCAGCTCACTGTAAAGGCTCACTGTAGTAAAGACTCACTGTGCAAGTCAATTCTAATGGTGTGATTTATATAGTGCATAGCCTGCGTAGCGGCTCTTTGGGGGAAGAGGAAGGGGAGGGGAGAGGAGGGGGAAGGAGTTAAAGGGGAGGGGGAGGGGAACTGGGGAGGAGAGGAGGGAAGGGAGAGCCTGCAGCCAAACCCCTGTTTTTTTCGTTACTGCCCACTCAAGGGATCAAATTTCCTTGACCAATAAGAAATGACCAGAAGTGAAAGATGAGCTACTACTTGTCAAACTCACGTGTAGTTCTGGCGCTTTTGCCGAACCAAAACAAATTCATAATTGATTAGACAGTTTTTGTAGCTACAGCCTCGTTTTGAGGTGTTTTTTCGGCCACTTCAAACAAACGACCCAAAAAATACTTATAAAGATCCCTAAAAGCATACCAAATGACGAATAATGACCTTTAAACGAACGACCTGTAAAAGCTAAATATGATTTTGGTATAAGTTAAATCTTTGTATTTTTAAAATTGACTGACAGAGGTGAACTGAACCAAATTCCAATTCACGGACTTTTCGCATAATTCTGAAAATCGCTGTAAGGCTGTAGCTACATGCACATTTTAATTGTGCACCTATTTTATGACATTTTTATGGTTATTTGTGTAATGCTTTAGTTTATTAATGTTTTCAACCCCTAAATGCCTGCAGCTAGAGGACCAAAACCAAGATCTGAGAGTGTAAACGATTTTTGTCGAATTTGCAAACTAAATTTAAGGATTTCAAGAAGTTCTTCGGAGAATCTTTTCAAGCCGTCTGAGAGAAAGGAATGCAAAGGGCTGACCTCTTGACTACGGATAAAATACACATAGAAAACATAAGTTTTTAACGTATATTTATATGTAAGTTAACTGTAAACTTAAGTTATTTAGGCTATAGTAAAATATTACAGTTCGCAAGCTTTTGCACGACCACGTTTCAACGGTGTGAGTCTCGTCAACAACAATGCACGATAGTCGCTTGTGAAGTTCACTGGTGTTCTTCTTTAACTCACTTGTAAACTCGCTTGCCAAAGCTTCCTCAGCAGAGCTATAGAGGATTTGAAATTTACAATCCTTGATTTCATCAGCTTTTAAAGCAGAAAGTTTGACACTAGATATCCCCAAATTATTCAGATGTCAAATTTGGTCTTTAATGATGCTCGTCAAAGGAGGAATGACCACGACAACAGCACTTTCCTTAATCTGTGCGAAGGCTTGATAAATCCTGCTTTTTCCGAAACCTGTAGGTAAAATCGCAAGGATGTCTTTACCAGCCAAGAGAGACTTCACAGCATGTTCTTGTTCTTGTTTAAGATCAAAATTTAAAAGCTTCATATTCTCTTCCACCGTCAACTCCACCATCTTGAACTCTGACTGTCCATCAAACATATCAACCTTTCAATGCTATTGATTTCGACCAATAGAAATACGCGGGCGCTGGTGCCCGCGAGTAACGGAAAAACCAGGGGTTTGGCTGCAGGCTCTCCCTTCCTTCCTCTCCTCCCCAGTCCCCCTCCCCCTCCCCTTTCCCTCCTTCCCCCTCCCCTCCCCTTCCTCCAAAGAGCCGCTACGCAGGCGATATAGTGCTTGCTGGAGGGCGTGAAAGGGCACGTCTAAAATCTTGCACCATTCAAAGCATAGCGTTGTTTCCGAGATAAATTCTTCAATATGTACTTTTATCAAGTTATGAAAAACTGAAGCACAAATCAAATTTATCACGTTGTTTCCTCTTCAGCCTGCTTAAGCTTAATTGATCGATGACATCAATTACATGCACACGTAAGGCGTTTAAGAATTGGTTTGATTCTTTAGACTTCATTAAACTTATTGTTAATTCACAGAAGTTTAATGTTTATAAATTATAAAACACAAACAATGGACAAACAACCTCTTGATGCATGATATCTGTTATGATTACTCGAGAAGCCCAGTTTGTTTTTTTGTTTAGACTATGTTAGACTTTTGGGGACCCCCCACAGTACTGCATATATTTTTCTTTAGGGGACACCCCACAGTATTTTTGAACCATCCGAAGACTGACCGAAGGCTTTGCTTCTAGCACACGAACTCCTTCGAGTAAAGATCGGCTTTTGCTAGTTAATAATATTCAAGATTGCATCAGTGAAGTCAAACAATAGAGGATATTAGTCATGGTCTTTTACAATAGCTGTACCCAATTATCACTTTACTACTGGTCTTATATGCACTATCTCTATATATTTTACGATATTTCTTTTTCCCCATACATTATTTGGCAGTTTGACCTTCCATTTTACATACATTTCACATGTATCATATACGTCTATCTCAGCATGTGAAAGAGTGAAACTAATAAATTATTGTATTACTTTATTCCAGGTACTTACAATGCTGACTAAAAAGTCATTAAAATGTCGAGGGACTCTAGGATCACTCGACACCCTGACAATCTTGGCATTTGGGTGGTACTGAAACAAACAAAGAGCATTTTAATGTTACTACTAAATATACCAGAGAATATGCACCTAGTTCTTTAATGGATGGGATTTAAACTGAAATCATCACAATCAATATAAAATAATCAAGTTTATTGCCCAAATCAAATGACCACTTGAACAAACCTAATTACCAATGAGGCTCTTCTTTTGCTTACAAGCCATATGATTTGGTAGGCCGACCAGTGGATGTATTTTTAGATTTTCCATCCTTACAACTTCCCCATTGCTTGTGGGCTACAAAAAATCCAAAATGCTTCTTTAATAAACTGAATTTTTTTTTGACGTTGAAAAAGACTGAGTACATCAGTGGCTATACACGCTCTTGCTTTCTGGTCTCCGACGCATTTTCGGAAAAAGGGGAAAGAAAAATATACAATAAATTTGCTTTTAATTTATGTTGAAAAAATATGAAATTACTTTGCTCACTCACTTCGCTCAATTCTTTAAAGTCTTCAAAGTTTTAACCTATGTGGCGTAAGCTAATTCAGGTAGGTGCATTGACAAGATTTTATTCGAGACTTTTTACTCGTGAGATGTTTTCAAAACTGGTGGCTAAAAAGACAGTAGCAGCTGTGACATGGTCTTGCTTAACTTGCAGTTTTCATCAAAATCATTTAACTACAAAAGGATAACATCAAATCTCCAATATCAAAACATTTGAATGTCGTCATCATTACTGAAAATCGATGCACGCGAGAAATGCCCGGCAAAACTGCTTGCAAACTGTGCTAAATTTCTTCCTCATTGACGGAATGGCATCGGTTACGATTTGTTAAAAGAGTTATGGTAAATACAAGGGACTAATGTTTTGAAGGTAAAATTTAGCAATCAACTGTACAACAATTTCTATCCAGAATATTTTGATCTAGCTCACTCACAGTAAACTCTCCTTTATTTGGGGAGTTATGCCAATTTTCATAAAATGCCTGGTTTTAGAATATCGACTATATCTCCTAAATTTTTACTTTATTTACCTTAAAAGTTACGCCGTTTTAAAAAGGAAAGATGTCTTATTCTGCGTACCAAAAGGTTCAGAAATCGGTTGCCATTTACCCACCTTAAAGCGGGCCACCTTAAAGCCGCAAAAACCATGCAAATAAATCCACAATCCACAATTTTTTACATCGTGAGCTTTGTTGTGAGGTCAAGGATACTAATTGGATGGTGCACTTTTGCATTCCTTTTGTAGCAGCAGCTGTGTGATGTCATTCATCATCAAGGTTATGCTGGGGTGAGTTCAACTTTTTGTCAAGGGTTGAGAGTCAAGAGTCAAGAGTACTAGGTCGAGAGTAAAAAGTCGAGAGTTGAAAAAAGTCGAGTTGAAAAAAAAGTTGAAAAGATAAACAAGAACAAAAGACTTTAATGGTAAAACAAGCTCTTTAGTAAGTGAGCAAGTTAATTCATTTATGGTGAGGACAAAAACGGTAGTTTGAAAAAAGATGATAGAAAAATCTTTCTAATTAAGATAAATAGGGAATACATAAGTGCAGAATAACTTTTTATTACCTCTTAATAACATTTCTGCAGAATTCCTGAAGGATGAAGCTATACTTTGTAAAGCTTCACTTTCACCAAATCAGTTCACGGCAAGCCAGTCAGTCAGCTCGATCCTTTTTTATCTTTTCCTGCCAAACAATACAAAGAAATCTCCACAAGCATCAGATAATCTGTACTTCTTTCGTTTTTTGAGCTGTTCGACTGTCTTCTATGATCAAGTCACTTCTCTTTAGCAGAAAAGCTTCTCAGCTGGTCTGGCTGCCGGTTTTCCTCGGCTTATAAAAGGAGTTGCCATGGAAACTATAATTCTTATGGGAAGCTTTTCAAAATTTCTCAGATTTTTAGGTTAAAAAATATCACCAAATTTTGTTTTCAAAATTTTACATTAGAATACTAGTAGATTTTTACTAAAACAATTAGATTACTCTTTCTTGTTTTCTATCGGCTTTGATAGTTGACTCGTCAATTAAGTCTTATATCAGCCGCAGAAAACTCGAACCTGTAGTCTAGTTGTTAAATATTTCTTCTCTTTTAACCATATTTTTCTTCCCAATTCTATTAAATGAAATATAAGCTTTGCTTAGTTTATCCTAAGTGAATTAAGCGTCATTCATTCAACATTTCCGGTGTAAAGTGACAGCAAAGAGGATGGAAATCTTGCCTGCATTGTGCTACTATTGCACGGTCCTGCACAAGTTTTTTCAATGATATTTTGCTATGATATGGTATGATGTTATCATGGATCTTAATACCCATGATAGTCGACAGAATGTGGGTATGACGCCATAGCACACAACTAAAACACTTTTAGTTAAAAAAGAACTGCAATCCCCCTTTAAGTATACTTTTGAGAAATTGGAAATTCATGGTTTGAATTTGTATGATCATTTTTATCTAAAAATATCAAAAACATACAAATTAAGGTAGCTCGGTCTAGTTCTTCTTTTGCCAAGATCTTTTCACACTTGTCTACATAAGAAGCCGGACCCAGTTCAGATTTGTAAAAATTTCTGAAATATTTTAGATATTTTCATTTATCTAACAAAAGAAAAGGTGTTGGGATTATGACACCTACAAGACACGTACAAACGCCTTGCTGTCTTAGCTTTATTTCCCAGCAAGAGCCAGTCAGTGACGGCAAAGGTCAAATTAATATAATACGAACAGCTTTCTAACTTTAATGGATAATTGTGAAATTATTAAAGTTTTTAAAATTTTTCGAATGAAGGCAGAGATAAGTTTTTTCAGAACAAATAAAAGGAACGCATTTTATTTAGTTTTTGCTCCGATATCAGTCCAGATACGACTTTCTAATATTCACAAGTTCGACGGATATATTAGTTTAATATTAGTTCTAGCTTACAACTTCCGTTCCACGAGAATAGCCGTCCATTAGATCTGGTTAAACAAGGCCAGCTGCAAAGGCTACTTTCCAATCGTTGTGTCGTACTGAGATCTAGCTGCTGACATTTATACTGGGCGAGATGAGTTTTTCTACACACTGTAGTTGTTGTGGTAAAAAATTTCCCAACAGCTGTGCCCTTGAAAGACATGGCTTGAAAAGCCACGGCAAGAAATAATTGTCGAACAACGTCATTTTTAACTCGTGGATTGAAAATCCACGAGTTATTGTGAGGGGTCGAATATGCAAATGAGTCAGGTTACTACTTCGTGTATGACAACAACTATTCAATCTATCTATTGTCTAAGTAGAATGGTACCATACATAAAGTAGTAAGCTATTGTGTCACTCACTCACTCACTCACTCACTCACTCACTTTCCTGTAAACTTCCGGTCTGTCAAACTTTACTTCCGGTCTATTCTTGATAATACGATACGGTGCTAACTTGCGTTAGAGTCGTTTTCGTATGAGTGAGAAACTTACCGTACTGTATCGTAACTGTACCAGTATCATAGTTTCTATAAAAACATTCGAAATTCCTGCTGTAACCGTATCGTATCGTAGGCCGTACGGTGTTCCCCCTCATACTCTATAATAATTTTCGGTGACCAGTATAGCACTCGGGAAGCTTTGAACGTAATGTAACTGTTTTAGATTTGTGTACAAAGCAACAATTTTTAGGCACACGATCTAAGCTCGGTAAAAACTGCTCGGTAATACAAGCCAATTTAACATGTCGACCCTCGACATTATACCTCGTGGTCTACATGTAGGGTCTACACTCCGCGAAGATAGGCAAAAATGCCTATAAATCTGAATAGATAATTTCTTATTTCTTGTCATATTTTGTACTGAACTACTCTCAGCTCCCTCTGCAGCTTGGAATTCGTCACATCTCCAAGTTGAGCTGTTCGATTCTCGGATGTGAAAACAATCGGGTCCGTTTGTAGTCGCTGTCTTCAAACAACAAACATCGTCGCAAGTCCAATATCAAAAATCGTCGCCAGTCCAATATCAACGAGCCATCCAAGCATTTAGTGTTTGTACTCTATCGGCACGAGAGTAAATGTTGAAATAAAAAGCAAACGAAATCATATTTGAGTACGAAACTGGCCGTGCCGAACCGCTACGGCCCCGCTGGCCGAAACGGCATCAAAAAAGCGTATTAAGTTTAAGTTTGGTGGCTATCATGAGTACTTTTATGGAGTAATTTATTTTATTCATAGCGATATTTGGTTCATAGAGAAACTTCTTTCATAATTTGTACATATTTAACAAATTCAAGGAGGTTATAAATGTAAATTAGCAATATATATAAAAAATATCACCTTGAAATCAGTGAATGGCTCATTAGCTCAAGCGGTTCGTTGCTGGCTCGAAATTCCAATGATCGTGGGTTCGACTCCCGGGGTGGTACATACAATTTTTTTTTCTTTTTTTTCTTTTTTCTTTGCTTCATTATCTTTTTCTTTTGTTCTTTCGTACTCAAGTCTATTATTTTTTGCTAAAAAAATTACATTAGCTAATATTATTAATAATTATCCAACTGACTCTCTAAAAATTCCTTTAAATGCTTTACAGGTGGGCCCAAACTTAATGTTTAAATTTGTGAGAGCAATGATCTATCATTTAAAAAAAAATATGTATTGCTTTAATTGATCTATAATTTTGCCTTCAAAATTCAAATTTAACTAAAATAAAACTAATTTAACTAAAGGGAACAATCCACGAGTTACTTCGCCATTGGCGGATTGATCTTTAATGACCTTCACTGGCCCCGAAGAGAATAAAGTCAAGACAGACTTACAATAATTATCTATCTTTTTTGGCCTGTGTTGCTGGCAGATTTCCCACCCTGACTTAACTGCACATGGAATTCAAGTAACTATACTAAAGTCCCCAGCCCTCTCCGTGAGTTTAACGCAGTAAGTAGGCCGATTTCTCACCCCGACTTAACTGCACACGGAATTCAAGTAACTATACTAACGTCCCCAGCCCTCTCCGTGAGTTTAACGCAGTAAGTAGGCAGATTTCCCACCCCAACTTAACTGCACACGGAATTTCCTGGGATTTCTTTTATAGCAAACATTTCCTTAATTTTTTTGAAAATAATAGCTTGTACAGCTTTGATTTTGTTTTTAGACAAAAGTATGGGTGTATCACAGGATTTCTGAAAAAAACAACATCAATCAAATGATAACATTATTGTCCTGAAATATATATGAATTAAACATATTTATCACATGGACTAGGATGGATATTGTTATCTGTTATCATAAAACAGAGAAATTCAAGAAATTCAATACGTTATAAATAACACTTTATCTCATCAGTTAAAAATCGAACGCTGTTCATTGATAGTTAACCAGTTGCCAGCGGGGTTATAGTGTGAGATATGTACATAGTTTTTTTCATCTAAATGCAGACAGAGTTTCTGCAGATCATCCGCTATCGGAAGAGAATCGATCTTGTTATATTTCTTACTAGCCATGGATGACAGAGATCTAGAGGAAATTTTTGTCGCCCACTCTGCGTCATAAAGCTCTAGAAACATTTTTACCTCGTTCAGCTTTGTGAGGTCTTTCTCTTTCGTTATTGAAGGCCACCGCCTTCAATAACTGGCCACAGCGTTTTAGGCTATGGGCAAGTTTAGGGGCCAAATATGGTTTACCGATTTTTTCTCTCCCGACAAATCGCAAACCGCTTTGACCCCAGCAGAAAGCAGAAAGTCATCCAGATCAAGACTATGTGCAGTGTTCTTTTTCAGCTGGATTAGCAGCCTTGCCAGCTGCCTCATCCTCTGGCTGACATACTGGTTATTGTCGACTCCGACCTTTTCCAGTATGTCAGCCCCAAATCGCTGAATGCTTTTACTCTTCTTAACTGCTGCGCCTACTTTGTCGTCCCTCATGGGAAGTAGGACGTATTTGATGAGGTTTTCATCATTGACTAAGAATTTAGGCGAGATCAGCAGTTTTGACTGCTGCTTGATATGCTGATTGTTGTCCTTGCCCTCTGGCTTGAATCTGCATGTCTTGAAGTGGCGCCAAAGTTCATCAGATTTGAAGAAACCCAAACAGTGGGGGCATGGCGAGAAATCGTTTGGTGACGAATTTTGGTGGATTTTTTACGACGATGATCTCCCCTTATCCAACGGCAATGACTGAGCAATTGTGGTGATAATCACCAAGTAGCCATACTTCCTCAAATATTTTTTCGCATTCGGCTTTCTTCCCTTGATGTTTAAGGGACAAGGCTGCTGCTATTTTCTCTTCTCGTTTATGTCGTTTTTCTTGGTGTTTTCTCAGTTTCTCTATGGATTGCTGCTGGCAAAAAAGGCACACGTGCTTGTTCTTTTTTGCGATGCTGATCTTTGATGCATCTGAAATTCCATTAAAAAATAATTAATAAATAAAAAAGATTACTTTGTGGACTGTCTGGCTGGAGCAATCCAAGAGAGCTACAATCACGGACAAAAATCCTTGAGACAGTTATGAAATCCATACATTTCAGCTGTTACTTGATTAGGTCGCCTCTTCCTTACAAGTTATTTGTTGAATCCCCCTCCCCCCGGGTCAATGTTGTACCAGACGATAGCCCATTCTATGGACGACATTGTGCTTCATTGGGGAGGATAATATCTTTTAGCATTAATATAGGCAAAAATGGATTGTAGTGTGTACTAGCTGTCTCAGAAATAAATATCTCGGTTGATTCTAAGTCTTTACTTTATTTCCTATTACAAACAAACCTTTAGCACACGTCCTTGAGTTCTTGTTTTGTTCCTAGATATCAAAATAATAATTATATGTTATGCAGGCAAAATTGTATTGACGTAATATAACAAAACAAAACAAACATATAGACAAAAACAAGAGCAAAATAATTTCGAATTTTCGACGCACTTTTATTGTGCAATGATCCAGTGTCAAGTAATTAAGCCTTTTTAAATTGTGCGTGCAATTTGAAACCAACAACGATCGAAAATAACTCTGAATCATAAATTTCTTGGCCTGGGCAATCGCAAAACAGGGGAGCCAGTAAGGTGCGCGCACACTCTAGTGTTTTCTGTTTTCCATCATGTATTCTGTTCATTTACGGTCAATAGCTGCAAAACGTTTACAGACCGTAGAAAAAATTATTGAAAGGAAAATGAAAAATTTCATCCGTGTCAGTAGATACCTTTTAATCTTCAGTATTTTCCTCTTCTTCATTCTGAAATCAGAAAGATGGAAATCAAGCGTGAAAGGTACGGTAATACGAGCAGCAAAATCGTGCAACTTATCGGGCAAACATTGTTGCGTTGCAAGTTGTAGAGCGATGTTGCTAGTATTACCACCCCGCGTGCAACTTGTCATGCAATGAACAAAAATCCATGTTGCAGGTTGTGAAAATTTGTTGCACAAAGTAGAAAGTGGTTGAATGCATGAAAACATGACAAACTAAAACAAAAGAGCTGTATCGTGCATCAGTGAGTTGTCGACCACTATATCTGGTTGAAAAATATACTGATTTTAGGCTTATATTTGACAGCCATAAAATAATTCAATGAATTTGAAAACACTATATCATATCAATTTTTACCTAAACCAAACCATACTAATTTTTAAACAATATTTCTCGAAGGGATCTATAAATATTGCAGTTTATGTAACAATAGAGTGAAATTTGGGCAACAGAAGCAAAATGAGCAAGCAACCTTTGCTTTTGGGCTTCCTGTAGGAACACAGGAGACTACTTTGTACAGGGGGACTACTTTGTACAAATATAGCGTATGCTCGTCGTATCTCTTAGGGGTAAATATCAGCGATTTGGTATCTTTTAGGGTGTTAAAAATTTAAGTTTATAACTTCAGCATGCCCTAGTATATTTTAGGGTATCAAAAGAGCCCATCGCTTCTTGTGTTATATGTAAAAATTTGCCAACAAATGCGCGTTGAACGTCTAAATTAATTTTGTGTTCATAATATCTAATGTTCATTAAGTTGTTATCGCTGGTATCTCTTTGGGTCAAAAAATCGTTCAACCACGCCCTTTCAAAAAGGATTTCGGTATCTTTTAAGGGTATTTTTGAAAATTTCCGATGAGCATACCTGATCCGTTTTTCTTCCTGTTGGGTTGAAATATATAATGCGGAACGGGTGAGAAAAGCTACTTAAAAGCGATTAAAAGTGAGTATAGACCGTGGTGTTAAAAATCACGCAAACTTGAACATTAAAAACTAAGCGAACTCGAGCATTTATTTTCGCTACTGAGCTTACCTTACTTAGTACAACGTTGATATCCACTACTAGACATGGATTTATCTAAAAGTAAAGAAAATTTTAATCATTATTCTAAAATTGGAATTCTAAAACATCACAAAGCTGTTTTATATCTCTTTTATGTTGTTAAGTGTTGACAATTGTTGAGTAAGACCTATTTGGTTTCGCGATAATATCGAAATAGACTAGGCGAATGGAATCGCTTTAAGTTAAGGTGGCTTGAACCCTTAATCGTGCAGGCCACATCGACAGGTCAATCTATTTTGCCTGTATATCTTATCCATCCTTTGATTCAAAAATGAAAACGATAGGAAACAAAACCTCAATAAATGGTTGATCAGTTCCCTGAGAAATTTACCAGAAAATTCTGGACTGTAGTCTGGTGATTTCAAACATTGTCACTGAGATGGCTTGCCATGATTATATTTCAGTCAGAACTTCTGTGAATACAGTAGATTTAACTTTGTATGATCTGTACTACTGGATGATTTCTTCCTTTAGTTAGTTCTTTTAAATTGAAGATTTCCTCTAGAGTTTTATTGAATGTAATTATTGCTTTGATTGTTGATAAACTGCCCAAAAATCAAGCTTTTGCTTTGCTTTTCCCATCTAACGATAGATGTCAAGTAAGTTGTGAGTCATAGTTCAATGGGAATTCAATTGAAATTTTATATGATAACACTTCGGTCATCTATGCGCTGCAACTAGTGAAGATATTTCCTATATGTATCTTATTGAAATCAATGCTCGATCACTTTTAATTAGTTATAGTATAAATCATGTGGATTTTACTTGCACAAGTTTAGCTAGAGATACGATCTAGCCTAGTAAGCAATAAATTATTTCAATTTTATTTGTCGGAATTGGTGAAATGATTTGTTAATGTCTTGAATTTTATAAGTTTTCTGACACAGAACAACTTATAAGCAAGACATTATACTGATACGGGAGTGTAGGCGAAACCAGTGAAATGACTCATTCATAGATGGACTGGAAAACCAAGATTTGTCTATTGGACTTTAAAGCTAAAACATTATGAGTCATGAGTTAAATCGTTAAAAAGTTTGATTTTTTTAAAAGTACACTACAGAATGAATCGAAACCAATTAATCTGATACCTCAATACTTTTCTTCGACTTGCTCTGCAAAGCTGACATAATTTATTGCAATGTAAACAAACTTTGACATCACAAGACCAACAAAAATTGTCCTTACTTATGGTCAATTTTGAAAGCAATTACTTCATCAAAACAGTTTCAAAACTATAAATACTTATTCTGTGAAGCTTACATAAATACAAGGGGTTTGCCTCTCTTATAAGGTGTGAAATTGACAACAACTATAATGTCTCGCAATCTCTTTTAACATTCATGTTTTACCGGTTAGGAAGAAAGTGAGTGAGAAGATTCATGGCTTCCTGAATATTCAACTTATGTTATCTTTAAAGTTTCAATCAGGGAGTCTCGTTTTGGAACAACAGTTCTGTGAGTTGCTCCCACCCTAGGGCGAAGCTTATAAATAAATAAATTAATACATTATAGTTGTCAAGTTTTACTTAATCCTTTAAAGGCCAAGTGCCATAAAACAGACCCCCATAAATGTCACTATTAACATTTGCCTTACCTCATAAATAATCGATTTTGATAAAAAAAGCGAAAAAATGAAACGTTATTTGCGAAAAAACAGATATCGAAAACTGGCACTTCTGATCTTTGCGCGACCAATCCGCCATAACGGAAGTGACGTCACGGGTGGAACTGTCGCTTTTTACAAAATGGCGGACGACTCTTCTTCTTTGTCGTCGTCGAGCGATTCGAGCGATTCTGGCTCTGAAATGATTCTAGAATGTGAAACTGATGAAGAAATAGATGTCATAGAAGGAGTTCAACCCTATTTGTTTGAGCCTGAGTCAGTTTCTTTGCCAGCTTCTGAAAATAATGAGAGCAGCGATGAAGAATTGGCACAACGAACCGTAAACAACAACTGGTGTCAATGTGGCGAGCATTGTCAGCGACAGGATACCGAAAGGGAGTGTGTCTGTTGTCAGGAGATTGAGAAAGTCACCAATCGAAATATCATATCTGCTGATAAACGCCATATTCCCACTCCACAATGCATCACACAAAATCCAGGTTTTCTTGTTACTTGCACAGATGTGGACGTCCTTGAAACTGCTTGGTATTCGTACCGCCAACAATTTGGTGGTTTTGACGGTCCAGAACACAAACGTTTACGGCATATTGCATACAGGCAGTTTGTTAGATGGTGCTGGGGCTGGCTTGGTCGGCATATTCGCGTTGTCTTACCAGCTTGTGTTGTGTCGTGTATTCGTGCTCATTTCCCTCCACCTGGTTTGGAAGAAAATTTTCTCTTTGAAGGATTTCATTTTCCTGACGACTAAATGCTGGGATTATTTTTCTATCTTTAATGCAGTTCAAACTGGATTCTGGAGTACTGATTACGTAGAAGGAAGAGATGATTAGCATAAAACTAGTGTGAGCTGCGTCGGTTTTCCTACACTTGTGACTAAATGATAACTGATGATAAATGATAATATCTGATGTGATGGTCTGATGTGACTGGTGAATACTGCCGCCACAGCAATAAATTTATTTGATGCCATGCATTTGACATTTGTTCACAAACACTATACAATTTATCATACCAAAAGCCTTTGACATCAGAACATATTCAAGGAAGAATGTAATGTAGCAATAATATTGTTAAAAATCTTTCTTCAAACCACACTAGTGTATTAATTTCATAGCCAGTATACAAATATGGCCCAAAGTCAATGATTCTATGATACCTAAACAAAAGCACCGAAAATCAAAATAAAGCCTGGATGTGAGGCAGGACAATTAACTAGTATCGTGACGTATGGGCTTTTATGGCTTCCTCCTTTACTGGCTTGTTGTTTTTACTGCACATTGGCTCTGGTGGTATATTTTTTAGTTGCTGTTCATCACTATCTCTTCCAAGCAAGGAAAACAGCTCTTCAAATGACTCTTCAACATAACCTATAAAGAGAAAAATGATATATTTATTAGGTAAGTGAAGTAAGTATACGTAAGAAATGTGAATTTATTGTACATGTAAGTTAGAGAAATTTCTCTATGATAAGCACCATGAGAAGTCATTTAATTGCTTTGAAGTTCAGCAAAAGTGATTAATATGCAAATTATCATTTAATTTTCCAAGAAAGATACTACTAACCATAAGTACAGCTTGTTGGTATGGCAACAACAGTATGGCCACCCTTTTTTGCTTTTGGAAACTTTATAGCATATTCTTCATTCCCTGCTTTATTTTTTTTGGTTGGGCGGCCAGCATTTTCATTGAAATGAAGAGCAGCTAACCTTATCCTACATTGATATTGTCCAAAGAGAAAACAAACATGTTTTTATTGTTGAACAGTTAGATTCACGTGAATCATAATATAAATATAAATCCAAGTTTTTGTACCTTGCATACATAACATTGTATGAAAAATGAATCATTTTTGGGCAAAATTGATTGACAACACTGTGAAATCCCTCAAGTGAGGATGTTTGCCCTAGAGGAGACAATTTGGCCACCCTTTTTCTCATTCTGGTGTTCTCAATTATTTCAGAGAGTTTAACTGTGTCTTCTGCACCTGAAAATCAAGAAATGGGTGTATAATAGGTAAGTACTATTTTTGAATGTTAGTTCCCATTCCTACTTGCATGCAGAAATGAACTATTAAATTTATTTGTTAGAATACCTGGTTTAAACCATTGCCTGTTAACCTTCTTGTGGATACATTTGCGGAACTTTTTGTTGGGATGTTTGTGGATGTTTTGCATGTGACTCATTAACGAATCCCATTTAGCTGTTGCCAACTGCCCATCTCCATTGCTGCAATAAAATGACAATTTCATTGGATTTGTACATAGTCATTTAAAAACATTGACAAAAATTTATATGTTCTGTTATGAAAAATTGCCCTTAACACTATTGTTTATTATAGTTTCTTCCACTAACCTTGATTTTGCAACCCAGTACAAATGGTTTGTTATGCTTTTGATCCACTTGGCAACTAATTCAAAGCCCTTCTTGTTAGACAGTGCAACAAGTTTTTTCTTTAAACCTGGGCAACAGAGAACTGTTTGAAACTGACTTCTTGACTAGCATTGCTTATATTAAAGAAACTAATCTTACCTTTGGCCACATGCCACACATCATAGTAGTGGATTACTTTGCTATATGCTTCCCGGATATACTTCTGAATCATTGTATGCATATCGGTAACAATGATCTATGAGAAAAAATGCATAGTTTTTTACATTGACTTGTATTTTTTTATTAAAATACTTGGTACAATATTCTATATTTCAAATTTCTGAAAAATTATTATTATAATTATGTTAATACCAGTACATCATATTGTTTTCTTTGTTTAATTAGCAGTGTTAATAGTGCTAAACCTTTAGTATTAATACTCTACTTGTAAAAAGTAAATTAGAGTGGTCTTCGCTACACTGTCAAATGGTTACTAAACTAAGACTATTGTTAACCCTGACTATTTTGTAATATTTTTGTTTTACAGTTTGATGAATACCACTTTAATATTCCACTATTGTTATTATAATTATTAGAGAAATCACATCACACCTTACTGTTAAGAGCAGTTGCTGTCATTCTAGTAGTTCTTATTTAGTGGCTATTTTAGACAGGTATAATCATAATGAGGTATTGTGTCTTTTGTACTTTCCTTTTCTTAGTCGACTAAATTCTGTTTGCAAGCCACTAAGTATAAACTACATGTTAGAGAAAACTTTGTTTTTATTTGACAGATTTTAAAATTGTCAGCACTCTAATTAAAATTACTGTATCTGCAAAATGAACATTATTTTTAGATTTTAATTTTAATTTCATTGAACATCTATATATAACTGAAAACCTTTATTTTCATTTTCATCCTTGTAAGGCTGGCCATGCATCTTTTAAATCCCTCAAGTTCCATGTGGTTTGATCCATTGACTTCATTGCACTAGGTAGAATATTTGCAAACATAACTCAGTGATAATTATAGTGATTATTAGAATAAATAGGATTAATAGTAGAAGTACCTGAACAAGTTGAATGTTTATTATCTTATTCTCTTCTAGTTCCATGATGGTGTAGCTCCCATACTTGGCAGAGTGCCCCATACTGTCGCTTCTCCCATCGCCTCCCAACACCAGCTTTTTGTTCTTTAAACTCTCAAAAAGGGCTGTCTCTTTTCTAAACCACACATTGGACACAGTTTTGAGTAGGAATTTCTTTTGATGTCTGAAGAATGTTGTCAAGGATATTGTTTGGACACCACATGATGTGAGGACTCGTATGACTTTACTCGGAAGGGCACCAGCAAACAGGATTGAGGCTGATAGTAAGATATTCCCAGCAGGAATATTTCCCATCATTGGCTGGGATCTCCACTGAAACCTTTTGCCACATGTCTGGCATATTTGTAGTACAGAAATAAAAGAACCCACAACTTTTATCACTGGTGGTTTCACATTATATGATAGACATGTAAAACACACAATAAACAGCTGTATCAATGCTGACTCAAACACAATGAACTTTCTCTCTTTATGAGGGGGCTCATAAGTCAGGTCCCTAAAAAAATACAAAACAACACCATTAAAATAATTAAAATGAAATGCTGTTATTTTTTAAAACAATAAATTTCCAAATGTACCATTCATCATCAGAAGTGCTGTCTTGGGTTTGATACATATCTGCCTCTGAGGGTTCTGAGGGAGTATATGACACATCAGATGTATCGCTGTACTCATCAGAACTGTCACTGAGCTGAACATTTGGTAATTCATCAGCATTCTGAGGTGTTGATTTGGTTGCTAAGTTACATTGTGTTGCTTTATTTACAAAGAGCTTTGCATTGGTTTGGCAACCTGTTTTATTAAAATGTAAGTGATGAGAATTTCATAAATCATACTTAGGTATATACTGATATTAAAACTCAACTATCCATACAATCACCTTTGCTATGACCTAAAATCCTCGCCTGCAGTTTTACACTTCTCTTCTTTTGGACTAATGGCTGATCATCTTTCAGTTCCTTTTTCATTAAACATATGAACTAGTTAAATTTATATCTAAGACCTGGAGGAGAGGTATATAAATGGCCACTTACTATGCAATGATTGTCTATGTTTTCACTTAGAGGTGATGCAAGGCATTGAATAGGACTTTCTGCTTGTTCTGTTTGAATTGGAATGTTTTCATTTTGGGCATATGGCTCCTTAGTAATATCTTCTAATATCTATTAAAACATAAAATATTTCAGGAATCAATAAAACTGAATCAAGAGGTCTGGCATGCTGGTCAGTATTACTGTAATTCATTAGTCTACAATTTTACCCTCTGTCTTTCTCTCTTTTCAAAAGCAGTTCGAGTTTGAGATGGTGTTTTGACTGTTTGAGGGACTGCAATAGTATGTACAGTTGGGACTGCATCGGGTTTCAGTCGGTTTCTAAAATAAACGAGAAGCACGTCCGCTTTGTAAAAATACCATAGCTATAATAACTGTAAGTACTCCAAGAAAAATAGTTTTTGCTGAGAACGGCTTATACTTACTGTCCTTGAAATCCAAATGACTTTCTGATACCACTGTCAATGTAGTCGGACTGAAGAAAATGCAAACTGCAGAGGTAGCTGTGATTTGTACTTTGCCAGTTTTGTCTCCGACTTTTTACAAACGTTTCCCACTGCTTTCTTATTTTTGGATCGTTTGGGAATTTATGGAGACTTATATTTCCTTTTGGCTGCGAGTTGCAGCCTTGGGCTACACAACGCTTCGTCATTACTAACTTTCTTGTGTATTGGCGTTGTGTTTCTTTCTAATTTCCTGCCATTTGAGAAAGGTCGTAGTCTCACGTCGTTCCACCCGTGACGTCACATCCGGTATGGTGGATTCACAATGCGAAGACCGTAAGGGCCAGTTTTCCAAGTCAAATTTTCGCAATTTAAGAGATTTTTATTTTATTTTTTTTGAACTGCAGCGATTGCTTACAAGGTAAGGGGCACGTAAATACCGTTTTTTACAGACATGATTTATGGAGTCGGTTTTATGGCACTTGGTCTTTAACTGCAGTAAGTGTTTTTGAAATTTGCCGTAAAGTTTACAGCCAATTGTGATGTGTTCTGACTTGAATCTGATCATCCTTAACAATCAAATCTCGAGGCTCGTCAAATAAACACGATAAACATGTCTGTTATTTCTACGTAAGGGTTAGAGAATGAACACGAGTGTTCCATGGGATATAGTGGAACCTCTCTAGACCCCATACTACTGCTAGTGTTTCTCAATGTTACTGTAGTTGCACTCTGCACCAGAGAGTGCCTTTGAAGCATAGCAAATAGGCTGGCCATTTTGTAAGAGGACTGCTCCAAATCCCTTTAATTTGTAAAGCATCAGTTTGGACTGTAGTTTTAGCATTTTTTTCAGAGTATCTAGTAAGTACAGGTGGCAAAGGGTATTATTGTTAGCAATAATAATTAATAATAATTTTTATGTTATCCCTCATTTTGAATGACTGATGTAAAACAGGGAGGCCTGGGGACAAGATGTTGAAATTGATTATCTGGTTACCCCCTCAAGGGGAGCTTTGCCATGAAAAATTTGAAAAGTAGGTTCATTTTCCAGCTCTTGGTTTTCATTTTCAAATTTTTACCCTCCTCCTCCCCATTCCATCCAGTCATCTAGTTGTTATATTGTTTGGCAGTTTGTAGCCCTCACCTTTGATGGGGCACATATCAGATTTGTTATGTGAAGGTCAATTTGACCATTTCATTAAGGAATGTTATTTACAATAAAAGCGGTTATATGCCCTTGGCACATAGCCAAATTTTATCCAACACATTTGAGTAGTGTCTGGCATTTTTCCCCCATCAAACAGAGCTAGCTCGGTCAGCAATCATGTCAGGATTCATGTAATATTTTGATATAACTATGAGGGATGGCATAAAGACAGTTCTTCTTTAACTGCTAAGAATGTTGTCCTGTTGTGCTTAGGGCCCCATACATCTTTCCTTGTTAACTCTTGTAGTGGTGAGGTTAGTGTTGCTAACTTGCTTGAATATCTGGTTAGGTAGTCAACTAGACCGAGGAAAATTTGAAGGTCCTTTACATTGTTTGGTGGCTCCATGTTGAGTATCACTGAAACTTTCCTCTTGTTTGGTTTAACACTGTCTGGTGTCCATGTGTGGCCATAAAAGCTTACTTCTTTCCACTTCAGCTGGATCTTGTCCTCGTTGAACATGATACCTTCTTCTTGCGGACGTTCTACATATCAGTTTGATCAGGTTATGATCATGCTCCTCCTCTGTTGCACCGTAGATGACCTTTCACTCAGTTTACAGTTCACATTTATTCACTCAATATAAATTTTTGATACATAAATCAAAATATAATAAATAAATCTAAGTGGATTTTTGACAAGGGTGCTATGCAATTTGCCAAGGCTCGACAATATCCTTGTGGAAAATTCACTTAGAAGATGGCCCAAAATGCTGCTAGACCATTAAATATGACCATCTTAGTGGGTGAGTAGGGTCCCCTGATGCCAGCAACAATAGTTTCTTGATGAGGCGCACCTCTACTGTTGGTAGCTACAAGGTGAGGAAGCCGTTCCACTGCTAGCAGAATCCTTTTCAACAGCCTTTGATGTCCAAATGTTGGGTGGTTTTCAAGCCAGGGGGCCACACTTGACATCAGTGAACAAAAGCTATGTACACGCAAAGGATTGTGCTACATCCAGGGGGCCCACAGGGCTCCCCCCTTGGACCTCATGCTTGAGTGGGCCTGATAGCTGTGGATTTTCTAAGTGGATTTTTGACAAGGGTGCTATGCAATTTGCCAAGGCTCGACAATATCCTTGTGGAAAATTCACTTAGAAGATGGCCCAAAATGCTGCTAGACCATTAAATATGACCATCTTAGTGGGTGAGTAGGGTCCCCTGATGCCAGCAACAATAGTTTCTTGATGAGGCGCACCTCTACTGTTGGTAGCTACAAGGTGAGGAAGCCGTTCCACTGCTAGCAGAATCCTTTTCAACAGCCTTTGATGTCCAAATGTTGGGTGGTTTTCAAGCCAGGGGGCCACACTTGACATCAGTGAACAAAAGCTATGTACACGCAAAGGATTGTGCTACATCCAGGGGGCCCACAGGGCTCCCCCCTTGGACCTCATGCTTGAGTGGGCCTGATAGCTGTGGATTTTCTAAGTGGATTTTTGACAAGGGTGCTATGCAATTTGCCAAGGCTCGACAATATCCTTGTGGAAAATTCACTTAGAAGATGGCCCAAAATGCTGCTAGACCATTAAATATGACCATCTTAGTGGGTGAGTAGGGTCCCCTGATGCCAGCAACAATAGTTTCTTGATGAGGCGCACCTCTACTGTTGGTAGCTACAAGGTGAGGAAGCCGTTCCACTGCTAGCAGAATCCTTTTCAACAGCCTTTGATGTCCAAATGTTGGGTGGTTTTCAAGCCAGGGGGCCACACTTGACATCAGTGAACAAAAGCTATGTACACGCAAAGGATTGTGCTACATCCAGGGGGCCCACAGGGCTCCCCCCTTGGACCTCATGCTTGAGTGGGCCTGATAGCTGTGGATTTTCTAAGTGGATTTTTGACAAGGGTGCTATGCAATTTGCCAAGGCTCGACAATATCCTTGTGGAAAATTCACTTAGAAGATGGCCCAAAATGCTGCTAGACCATTAAATATGACCATCTTAGTGGGTGAGTAGGGTCCCCTGATGCCAGCAACAATAGTTTCTTGATGAGGCGCACCTCTACTGTTGGTAGCTACAAGGTGAGGAAGCCGTTCCACTGCTAGCAGAATCCTTTTCAACAGCCTTTGATGTCCAAATGTTGGGTGGTTTTCAAGCCAGGGGGCCACACTTGACATCAGTGAACAAAAGCTATGTACACGCAAAGGATTGTGCTACATCCAGGGGGCCCACAGGGCTCCCCCCTTGGACCTCATGCTTGAGTGGGCCTGATAGCTGTGGATTTTCTAAGTGGATTTTTGACAAGGGTGCTATGCAATTTGCCAAGGCTCGACAATATCCTTGTGGAAAATTCACTTAGAAGATGGCCCAAAATGCTGCTAGACCATTAAATATGACCATCTTAGTGGGTGAGTAGGGTCCCCTGATGCCAGCAACAATAGTTTCTTGATGAGGCGCACCTCTACTGTTGGTAGCTACAAGGTGAGGAAGCCGTTCCACTGCTAGCAGAATCCTTTTCAACAGCCTTTGATGTCCAAATGTTGGGTGGTTTTCAAGCCAGGGGGCCACACTTGACATCAGTGAACAAAAGCTATGTACACGCAAAGGATTGTGGTACATCCAGGGGGCCCACAGGGCTCCCCCCTTGGACCTCATGCTTGAGTGGGCCTGATAGCTCTGGATTTAAAGATGGCCACAAATGCTGCTAGACAATTAAATATGACCATCTTAGTGGGTGAGTAGGGTCCCTTGATCCCAGAAACAATAGTTTCTTGATGAGGCGCACCTCTACTGTTGGTAGCTACAAGGTGAGGAAGCCATTCCACTGCTAGCAGAATCCTTTTCAACAGCCTTTGATGTCCAAATGTTGGGTGGTTTTCAAGCCAGGGGGCCATACTTGACATCAGTGAACAAAAGCTATGTACACGCAAAGGATTGTGGTACATCCAGGGGGCCCACAGGGCTCCCCCCTTGGACCTCATGCTTGAGTGGGCCTGATAGCTCTGGATTTTCTAAGTGGATTTTTGACAAGGATGCTATGCAATTTATCAAGGCTCGACAATATCCTTGTGGAAAATTCACTTAGAAGATGGCCACAAATGCTGCTAGACAATTAAATATGACCATCTTAGTGGGTGAGTAGGGTCCCCTGATGCCAGCAACAATAGTTTCTTGATGAGGCGCACATCTACTGTTGGTAGCTACAAGGTGAGGAAGCCATTCCACTGCTAATACTTGATTATTCTGCAGTTTCTTGCACGAGTTATGACTATAATTCCCCTATAATTTCACTGGAGTCCAGACTAGATAACACGTGGACAACGTATGACATATGAAACCTAAATAGGGTCCCTAAAATGCCCTCTTGTCTTATATAGGGTATCGTTTTCGAGAATTTAGGTGTCCCCATCAGATCCGGAACAAGTGCCCCCCCCCCCCCCCCCCCCGGGCTTCTGTCTCAGTGGAAAGAGAATTTCCTGCATCAATTCTCAAGTGTTCTGGGTGAGGGAGAAATTTCATTACTTTGGTATAAGAGATGTGACAGCAATGCTTCTTAGGGACCGGTCATTATTTACAGGGATGGGGGGGGGGGGGGGGTATTGTACATTTCTTATGCATTAAAATTTTTATTATCAACAGAGCTTTCTAACCTATTTGGCATGTTTCTGTTTCTGTTTAATTAGTGCCCATAATGATATTTTAGCTCTTCATCTACTGAAAAGCTGGATGGTCTAGCTGATATTTCTAGAGAACTGATGAATAACCATGCAATGCAAATGAGATAACATTGTTTGAGGAATCATTACATATGCAAATCCAAATCAGGAAAATCCCTAATGTGATGTCACTTTATAATGCATTAAAAGCTAATAATAATTCAGGTCAATCAAGAATATCAGACTAGTGGGCTTTTTGTTTGAAAGATTCCAGCTAGGCGTTATAGGGACTAGGATACAAATTATATAGTATACATATATATATAGTAACAGTTGAAGGGTTCTCTATGGAAATGGCCTAAGTGACTCATGTATATCAAGACATTGAAAGTTATCCTCGGATTTTCTGAGTAGCATTTCTGCTAATATCTCCGAGACTCATTCGCACACTCGCTACCCCTACATTCGATATACTCTGCATACAATTTTAAAAACTCACATGTTGATTTTTGCTGAGGGAGGAAAAACCGGAGAACCCAGAGAAAAAACCCTTGTGGCATGGTAGAGAACAACACATCAAAAACAACACATCAAACAAACTCAAACTCACATATGATCCAGTTCCCGAGCTGGGACTTGAACCCGGACCACAGCAGTGAGAGGCGAGTGGCTTAACCACTACGCCACCCATGCCACCCAAAATGTTAACTGATAATTAATTGATAACATTTTGTACCATTGAAAATAAATCATCAAAAAAGTCATTTAGGCTGATTTCATAGGGAGCCATTCAGTTACTCAAATGGCACAGAGGTGCAAATTAAGTCTAAATAGTGCTACAAGTGCATACAGCATTCCCAGCTTGGTTTCCTTTGTCTAAATGGTGCTGTCAAGTACACAAATTTAGTTTATTACTTTGGTGCAGGTTCAATACTAGCAATGTTAAGGTTTTCTAATTTTTGTCCATCCATTCTTTTCTACTGCTAATGCAAGTGTATACTTCATCTCTGATAGTGTTGGTGGATCTCCAGTCATTAGTTCATGTCCTTTCACTTCATGGAACTGATAATTTGTGCCTTTTCTATTGAACAGTTACATAACCCAGACACTATGAATTAGCAAAACTCCATCAATATGCATCTAGAATGTTTTTTAGAAATTGTCTAAATACAACCTTTTTGGAACTTATGGATAATGCACTTCATTACACGCTTGCATTAGCAGTAGGAAAGAATGGATGGAATAAGAGATGTAAAATACACCACAGAATGGGATGCAAGGCTCAGTCTGGTTAGTAGACTACTACTACACTCCATTAAAATGCATCTGATAAAAATTGTATAATACCAAAAGAATTTTTTTTGAGAAATAAAAACCTTTGAAACTTAACCATTGTCTGATTAATGAATGAATGAATGAATGAATGAATGAATGAATGAATGAATGAATGAATGAATGAATGAATGAATGAATGAATGAATGAATGAATGAATGAATGAATGAATGAATGAATGAATGAATGAATGAATGAATGAATGAATGAATGAATGAATGAATGAATGAATGAATGAATGAATGAATGAATGAATGAATGAATGAATGAATGAATGAATGAATGAATGAATGAATGAATGAATGAATGAATGAATGAATGAATGAATGAATGAATGAATGAATGAATGAATGAATGAATGAATGAATGAATGAATGAATGAATGAATGAATGAATGAATGATGAATGAATGAATGAATGAATGAATGAATGAATGAATGAATGAATGAATGAATGAATGAATGAATGAATGAATGAATGAATGAATGAATGAATGAATGAATGAATGAATGAATGAATGAATGAATGAATGAATGAATGAATGAATGAATGAATGAATGAATGAATGAATGAATGAATGAATGAATGAATGAATGAATGAATGAATGAATGAATGAATGAATGAATGAATGAATGAATGAATGAATGAATGAATGAATGAATGAATGAATGAATGAATGAATGAATGAATGAACTCCAGCATGTTAAGGCAGGGTCTATTTTGGATATTTAATATACCCCAACAAAGATTTTTTTTTTTCTCTTAAAAACTCATTTCAAGTGTTTGTTATTTTAAATGAAAACTTCAGGGATGATTGAGTTGAGTGCCCTGAATCAATAAGGGTAAAAATGTATATTCATGATCATGTGATTGATGACGTCACAGAAAAGTAATAAAAGCTAAAAAATACAGGGTGATGAGTTTTAACTACCTTAGAAAATTGAATACAGGAATTTGCTTGCCATTGGGAGATAAATAAGAATCTGTTTGGAATGGATGAATAACTTGAATGGTAAAAGCTTTATTTAAGGATGTTTATGGTCATGTGACCTGTTTATTCCAATGTCTTCGTATCAAATAGGCCAACTTACAAAGGATAGCTTCTTCCAGTCTCCTGCATTTGAAGGGTAACGGAAGTGAGAGATCCGATCCAGTTCAACTTCCTGTGGCCTGAGTCAAATGACAACAGAAGCTGATTACTTCAAGTCTAGCTCTCTTTCCATGGTGGGATCTATGAATATTTAACACGGTATATTGCAAATTGTTATCGAAACTGAAAAATAAATGAATAGTTTCTCACTACTTAACGTCTTATAAATCAAGGAAATGCGCAAGGCAACTTGCCAACACAGGAATCCTGGAATCTTCAGCGAAAGATTTGCAACCACGTGGTATATTGATGTTTTGAAATTTGGAAATTTTGTTATCAAAAATGAAAAATAAATGAATAGATGAATAAAATAAACATCTTTGGACTAAAAAAGTTTCTCATTACTGAGCGTCTTATAAATTAAGGGAGGGAGGGAGGGAGGGAGGGAGGGAGGGAGAGAGGGAGGGAGGGAGGGAGGGAGGGAGGGGGGGGGGGGGGGTGAGGGCAAATGTTTACATTAGCGTTTATGCAAATTTTATACGCCTGAAATAAAATATTTTCCACACTTGATTTAGCAAAATAACAGCTGTCCGTCTTTATTCTCAACAAATAAATAAATAAATTAGTTTATATTTAGAAAAATACTACCTGAAGTCAACAGGTTCTCTTTTCTTGGCCGACTAAGCAGGTTTATCAAACTTTATTAGTTGACGTTTTGTTGGATCCTGATAAACTTTGCCGCGTTCCACTTTTTACATCTCCCGTTTCTGTTGTCTTACTCTTGTCTGTTTTTTCCCTAACAGTAAGAAGTTCCGGCGCGGGGTCACTGTGGTAGTGAAATTTCTCTACCACAGGAATCCAAAATTCTAAGTCTTACTCTTGTCTGTTTTCTTATCCCTCCTAACAAGCATATAAGAAAGCCATGCGACCCCGTTTTCTCCGAAAAGCTCAAACTTTCACCATCGGAGAATGGAAAACGAATAAAAAAGCAAAAACAAACCAAACCCCAAAGCGGTACATTTTGTTCCGGCGCGGGGTCGCTGTGGTAGTGAAATTTCTCTACCACAGGAATCCAAAATTCTAAGTCTTACTCTTGTCTGTTTTCTTATCCCTCCTAACAAGCATATAAGAAAGCCATGCGTCCCCCGTTTTCTCCGAAAAGCTCAAACTTTCACCATCGGAGAATGGAAAACGAATAAAAAAGCAAAAACAAACCAAACCCCAAAGCGGTACATTTTGTTCCGGCGCGGGGTCGCTGTGGTAGTGAAATTTCTCTACCACAGGAATCCAAAATTCTAAGTCTTACTCTTGTCTGTTTTCTTATCCCTCCTAACAAGCATATAAGAAAGCCATGCGTCCCCCGTTTTCTCCGAAAAGCTCAAACTTTCACCATCGGAGAATGGAAAACGAATAAAAAAGCAAAAACAAAACAAACCCCAAAGCAGTGCATTTTGTTCCGGCGCGGGGTCGCTGTGGTAGTGAAATTTCTCTACCACAGGAATCCAAAAATAGCAAAGGAATACTTTCGTGACATCACAGGAACCCCGGAATAGCTATTTATATTTTGGCGGGAAAAAAAAGCAACATGTCGAACCAGCAATCTCTGGACCGCTTTGTAAAGTGAGTTAAAATTATTCGATTTTCCATTTCCTCAGTCAATTTTGATCGAGCTTTTGGGCAATAATATTAAAGGAATTTCTTTATCCTTGATTTTGGGCAACAAAATGAAGAAAGGATCAATTTCTTTATTGCAGAAAGTCAGCAACATAAATTATATCTCTCGTTCTTCTACAGGCCGGGATCGTCGCAGACATCCCAGTCTAACAATATTAATGATGTGAATGAGGTGAATGAGATGAATGAACCATCAAGGTTGGTAAACAGGCTGGTTGGTGAGCTGCGTCTGAGCTGCTCAGTCGACAGCATTTTTCTGAAGCAATATAAAACGCGCGTGCATGTCTCTGTACTTTGATATAAACACGATAATAAGATACGATCTTCTTTCAGGTTTGTCTCTGATTTTTCTTATAATTATTAGACGTTTCAGCCATTGACTCCGGCCTTCATCAGTAAATACAAGTGATTGCTTGCGCAAGAATTCAAAACTCAATTTAGCGCGCGCGAGCTTCTAGGTTAGTGTTCTAAAGAGAAAAGCAAGCTATAGGACGCCTCGTGTTTCTCTTGCTTTTCGAGTGCTCTACATCTTCCAGAGTGTTTATATCACAGTACAGAGACGTAAGCGATCGTTTTAAATTGCTTTTATATTATAAAATATGTGCAGGCCATGTCTCTGCCATGTCATATAATGGTAGCCGCACAATCAGCGCGCGCGCGTTATATCTCCAATATTTTATAATTTTGTTTAGCATACTGGGTGGAGCCCGAGTTTTAAACGAGTGAGCTGGTTATAACGCGCATGGTGTACGAAGCGATACTTCTATTATTGTAGTGCTAATTAAATCGCTGGGTTAAAGTTGACTTTTATTTGCTGTGATAACATCCATCCTTCAATTCACCAATCCATCAAATCCACTCATTCATTCATTCATTCATTCATTCATTCATTCATTCATTCATTCATTCATTCATTCATTCATTCATTCATTCATTCAGTCAGTCAGTCAGTCAGTCAGTCAGTCAGTCAGTCAGTCAGTCAGTCAGTCAGTCAGTCAGTCAGTCAGTCAGTCAGTCAGTCAGTCAGTCATTCATTCATTCATTCATTCATTCATTCATTCATTCATTCATTCATTCATTCATGCGCGATCATCTTTTACGCACTGCTAGGAATGGGTTTCGGTGACTTATTCAATTAGAATGTCCATCCAATAACTCATGAAATCGTGTGGTGGTTTCTCAGCAATGAAAACGAAGAATCTAGAGCAACGGACTTCGAATTCATAGACGGCGAAGCACTTGGTGATCATGAAAGGTATTGGAATTTGCTATCCTATGATCTATAGATAGATTGTTGCAAATAAATAATGTAGATGTAGGTAGGTTTCCCTCATTGCAAACAGGTAAACTATAAGTCTTTATAACATAGCTACAATCTTACACGCGCTCCGATTGGCCAAAAATCTATGAACTATTTCCCCATGGGCTGCACGGCTCCGTTTTTAACGTTCTAGGCTCTGTTGTAAATCAATTAGACAGCAGAAAGCCGCTTGCCCATTGCGTCATAGACGCACTTGAGAAAATACAAAGAACTCTTAACAAACTAGAGTCGCATCCGGCTACGCCTCGTGCCACTCTTACGTTTGTTAATCGTTCTTTCTATTTTCTCTCGTGCGTCTATAACGCCATGGGCGCGCGGCTTTCTGTTGTCTAACTGATAAATAGGTGGTTCGCCAAAAGAGATGTTTTCGAAGCAAGTCCACATACGACACTCCAAGACAGCAGAGGATTTTGGTAGTGTTTTAGTGTATTCATGGCAAGGAAAGACAGTAGTGAATACATCAACTTGTTCGTTTTGTTTTCTTTTTCTTCTTTCTTTCTGTCTTTGAATTAGGTGTACATAACTATTATTTGAAAAAAATATGGTGGCTTACGGTACAAGTGCAAAACAAAACAAACACACATGTGCACGAAATATTTCTATTTATTTTTATTTCTAAATAAAACAAAACGCACAACATCAGTTTTGACTGTGGTCCGTCAACATTTCTATATTTTTCCGCAAGTTTTTACATCCCATCTGATCTTTTGTTCAATTAGTGCTGGTGATGATGATGATGAAGAAGAAGACGAGGATGACCTTGATGACTTTGTAGTTGCAGATAACGCGGTAGAGGAAGACAGTCCTTCCTTCTACCATGCATTAGATCAGACAGAGGTGGCGCCGCCTTATTTTCCATCAGCATTCGCCACGTCCCAAGACGAGCCGCGGTCATTTAATTTTAATCTGGCAGTACTGGACAGCCTCGAATTACCATCGCCGATTTCAGGGCCAGGGGAGTTGCCAACGACATCAGGCAAAATAACTTTCCGTGAGAAGAAGGAGGCTGTCCAGTACTGCCGCGAGAAACTTCGTCCGTGGCGTGAGGCCGCCTTGGAGAAGATCTCCACCCCACGATACAGCACGCAACAACTGAGTGTTGAGAGGAAAGAGGAGCTGTTCATGGGCGAGGGTCGCTCGCTGGAGCCCTATCTGTGTAGCGGTATTCCCGAACTAGATCAAAATCTGGGCAGAGTCAGGGAAGATAGGTAAGTTCAGATATATTTGCCACCCCCTTTCAACAACGTTGAAGCGTATTGAATCAATGTTGAACGAAGTTTAAAAGAGTTTAAACTCTGCTTCAACATTGCTTCGCGGACATTTCTTTTGTTCTCTGAATGTTGAATCAAAGTTGAAGTCGTTTGCCACTCTCTTTCAACATTGTTGGGTATGCGCTTGCGCTCTAATCCATCTTGTAGTGTTTCAACACTGTTGAAAGGGGGGTGGCAAACGACTTCACCATTGCAATTCAACAGAATCGAACGGATGTTGAAACAAATGCTGAAACCGTTTGCCACCGCAGTGTTCAACATCGTTCAACACTGTTCGACAGCGTTCAACAAAATCGAACTGATGTTGAAACAAATGTTGAAGTCGTTTGCGCGGGCCTTTTTACGTTCTTTGTGCTTGAGTTCGCTAGTTCAGTTCAAGACCTTGAATGCGTGGTAAAACATCGAAAAAGCAACAGCAAAATAACTGCATGATCTCGTGTTGCAGGTTCGGAAACGTCATGATCTGGGGGAGCCCAGCGTGGTCAGCGGCCAGCCCAGAGGTAACCCACGGTTTTCCGAGGAGGCTCATCGCCGAGGAACACGCTGGGCTACTGGAGGGAAACATCATCATAGCAGCGAAGGCCACCAACATGGCGCTACGAAGGCTGGCCATCGAGGACGTCGCGTGCCTGATAAGCAAAACTGGTATAACCGGCGCTGGTCTCACTCTTGCCAGGGTGATCAACCTCCGTTACGGAGCACTACGATACCACAATTGCAGCTACCGCCCAAACTACCTGCTGTCAGCAATGTCAGAGCTGGGGGTGACGTTTGATACTTTCGATGCCATCGAGTCAAACGTCCTCTCAGCTCTGACATGCCGTACTCCCCCTAACAACGAGGAGATGGACTTCGGCTTGGACGGCGAGGATGCCAACACCCAACTCTGCAACTTGCCACAACAGGTGCAAGACCACTTCTCGCGCGCCAGTACAGAGATCAGCGAGGAAGACATTCTCTGCCCAGAGGTATGGCTGTTTAAAAAAACAAACAAACAAACAAACTAACTAAATGAACCCATCAGAAAGAAAGGCAGACTCCGTTTCTTATATGTGTGTGTGTCTTTCTTACCTTAGGGACCTCTTACTACTTTGCTGTGCAGCGCGGTCGGGCAGCAACCAAGCAGCGAGCCTGCAGATGAGCAACCGCCTGCGAAGAAAAAACGGAAAAAGGGATCATTGTCTTCGTCTTCGGGTAAGCGCTACTACACACTGATGTGCATACCGGCATGCCTGCCTCGAGGTAGTGGCTCTAGATCTGTAATTTCTGTTACAGCAATGCGCTCTATATGAACGTGTACATGTGACTTTGTAGAATACATATATGCCATTCACTTTTTATCTATTTATTTTTTATTTAATAGCTTCAACAGGGCAATGAAAAGACTTTGAGTCCATACAAGCAAAGCCCCATACAAATTACAATGTACGCGTAAGCAATACAACTACTAATACCTTAGTTTTTCGCACTCTTTTGCAGCGCCGCTCAGACAGACACAAGAACAACAGGCTGAGCAGCAACAGCAAGAGGCGGAGGGGGAACAGCAGCAGCAGCAGCAACAGTCAACGTGCGTCCAGCCAACAAAATGCCCGCAAGCGTTTCAGTTGGTCGCCCTACCAAGTGGAGAGTCGCTGGCTAACCTCCTCACTTTCCTGAAGACCAGTCATCTTCACAACACATCAGAGGAGGTAAAGAAATGTAAAAACATTTTGTTCCCTTAAGGAGGCTCCCTTCAAACTTGAATTTAAACATGACTTTTTCATTTAGTATCAGTATCCACTATAACTATAGGGAGCCCCCTTAATGCAGACCTTAGACCATATTTAAGCATAACGATTGTAACATTTTCATCAGACCTGAAGATGTCCGAAAGCTCGGCGTTTTCATTAAAAAGTTTACGTGGTGGTGACAACTCTTTTCATTCATGTTTTTGAATGTTTAAACCTTGAGTTAGAGGATGTTTTTCGTATCATAAAACTGCAAGAAAATAATCACATGACATTTGCAGGTGACCAACGCACGCCTTGACATTGCCGGCAACACCAGCCGTGAACTCTGGGGGCTCCTTAGCCCACGGTGCAAATGCCGCAAAGGGAGCTGCCGAAACGGACCACCACAAAGAACGGACGGCCAATGTGGCAAGAACTGCAGAGCTTGCAGCCTTTTCCAAGAGGTGTCCAGGCTAGATCTGCCCAAGGTCTCCGTCTCGGTGGGGGCCAACAAAAACTCGAGGTTGGCAGTCCTGCTTGCCGTATCGCCTTTGGTTTGTCGTCTCTTCGACGCGGCGCTGGAGGGCATCGTGGAGACGGCCCAACAAAATGCCACCAAGAAGACCCTGCGCGACGCGCTCTCCTCGCTGCTTGGCTGCCAGGATTACGTGGTGTCGCAGTTAAGATCTGTGGGAAAGCTGTCCACCATCACGCCCAACATCCTGGATGTGCGGCTGTCACGAGGATGGGGCAAGCTCTTGGAGATGCTCCGCAGGGTCTCCACGGCCGTCTTCCGCCAGCCAAACCCAACATCTCAGCTGGTGGCCCTCTTGTGCGTCAAGAAGACCCTTGAGAGAGAGGCGGCAACCCTTGAGGAGCCTGTTCGTTCGGCCCTCCTGGAGTGGGCGGAAGTCTTGGCCCCCACATTAGACGTGGAGCGGCAGCTAGAACAAGAATATTTTGCCCAGGTTAGCCACTAGAAGCTAGATAGACACTTTGAACTTATTGAAGAGCATCTGTTTAGGACAGCCATGTTTGCAGGCTGCAGATTGTCCTTCTTATTCAAATTCTACATTGTTTAATTAGTGTTTGTAGTACTTAATCTAGTGCTAAACAACACCTATCTATATAAAAATGTACAAACGTCGTTTTTGTTTCACGTTTGTTTTGCAATCATTGTCGCAGGAAGGCAATGTAAAACCATTCGCGCGCGTCTTCTGGGCGTAGCTACTCTTTACGCACTGACGCGAGAAAAGCAAGCTTAGCTAGCCAAGTGGTGTCTCTTGGTTTTACATTGCTTTCGTGCAAGGCCCTCTGGAGGAAAGGCAGGTCAGCCATTAGACATTACAAATTAGGGAACAGGGCATACCATGTCTGCAGACTGAACCGGAGAACATATTCTGTAACCATCTAATAAGCAGCGCTTTCTTCACAGGTCTGATTGTCCATCGTGGCTGCGCTTGAGGCTACTGGTACGACCGCCCCCTTTTCCATCTGGGCAGAACTGGACCGCAGATGGGTCTCCTTCGCTGGCTGTACTCGTCTCGTGGTCTGGCTACTGGTCATGTCAGTATAGTCTCGCGTTTCGTCTGGTCGTATTCGGTGTGTACTATACTGTATATAATATGTATATATCTGTAAATAGATAGATAAACCCGTTATTTATATAGACATTGTTGGTAGACCTTATTTCTTTTGTGTCTATTAACCTACAACACACTAGCTGTTAGTTTTTCTTTCACGTTTGTTTTGCAATCAACTGACGATCGAAGGAAGGCAATGCAAAACCATTCGCGCGCGTCTTCTGGGTGTAGCTAGTCTTATCGCACTGACGCAAGAAAAAGCAAGCTTAGTTAGCCAAGTGTGTCTCTTGCTTTGTCAGTGCCCAGCATCCCGACGGATGGTTTTACATTGCTTTCGTGCAATAAACAAATTAACTTGTAATAATCGGACCAGTCTGCACGTTTGTACAGACATTGGCGTTCCAATTGACCACATTCAAGTTCGCTTTGAGCAGTGCAATGGAATAACTGCCTATTGTTGGTAAACTGACGGTGCTATTGACTTTCGTACATCAAATATGCTTTTCATAGCAATTTTACACTTCCCCATTTTGATGCTAGAATTTAGGATCAGAAGTGGTTTTGGCATGTTTACAAGCAGCATCAGATCAGCCGTACCAACAATAGGCAGTTTCATTGCACACTAGCTATTAGTTTTTGTTCATTTGAGAAAGCGTGTAGAAAATTATGGGAGGACTATGAAACCCCCTGATGGATGGAAATAATTACAAGCCAGTCTAAATCGTAGTAGGGAGGTGCATATCTACTAAGCTCGTGGTACTTTTGGTACAATAAAGTGTACAACAAGTTTTGCTGCACAACTAACATTGCTTGTCCTGCGTAAGTCATATAAGAGACATATAAAATGAAGGTGTACAACATGTACACAAATAGTGCCAATTTTGCACATAGCTAGCACTACACGACCTCATAGCCCATCATTGGGCAGTATTCTAGTTGTTATACTTCAGTGTGGTTGAACTAATTGATTGGCACGATGGTGTCTTTTGGCGACTAGAATGCTATACCAGAATGCTTTTATCATGGTTTTTAAACCTCTTGAGATGGCACGAAGACTAGAATAGACTGCTTAATTCTCTTGGTTGTGCATGCAGCTTCAAGTATTAGCCTCGTGCACTTGGAACTCAGATTTTAACCTTCCGCGGGCTACAAATCCCGAATCAGACATCATTTCTTTCATTAAAAAGTGCTTGCCTAAATTGTCATCATTAGAAAACAACTCAGAGCTGAAAGTGACTTTGCAACAAGCAGTCACTAGAAAATGGGCTAGTGGCACAAATTTCTCTACAAAAGTGTGCAAAGCAATCTGGTAGTTGTAGACAAATGATGGCATCATGTGGTTCTTACTCCTAGACCACATTTCGATACAGAAATAGTTACAACAGCTATGATCAGTGATTGTGTACAATGTAAGTGACTCAGACATTGGGCAGGGGGTGCAGACAAATTTGCTCTCGTACTTTTTGTTTGTACGACTTCCCATGTTTGTTTACAATGATTGTGTTTTACATTCTTCACTTGAGTCGCAGTTCTGGCTTGAGACTGTAATACATTCTGTAGAAACTGACTACAGCCCATGGTACTGTAAGATCGAATGTACGTACATCAAGAGACAATCAAAACACTTTCAAATTCCATGGGCTGTAGTCAAATTCTAAAGAATGAGAACCCTGAAATGGGTCTATTAGGGCACTAGGATCATCCATTGACTGCATTCTGTTTCACATGCACATTTGTGTCTTCAGTTTGGGCATATTACTTAAACAGAATGCCGTAAATTTGCCTAGTGCTAGGATGATCCTTACAGTATCTAGTGCACTTTCTTAGCATAACAAATCGATTTCTTTAGAAGATCCTATTGAAATGACAACAACAGAAGAACAACATCAATAAAACAGGGGCGTACAGGGGTTAATTTTCTCTTGACGCGTGATCGGGCATTTTTGTTTTTCGAGATTCGGGATTCTAATAAATCATTTCTGGTGATCCGTGCATGACACTTCTCTCCTGACACGTGAAAAGAATACTCCACTCTAGTGGAAATCCCTTGACTCGGGATTTTTCGATTTTAGTTTTTGTGATCCGTGACAAAGACCCCCCTGTACGCCCCTGATAAAAGTACAAATGTTGTCAGTGCTAGTTTCTCAGTCTGATGTCAGTTCTTGAGCTTAGGCATACACTCAATTGCAGACATGCAGCTTAAGCTGCAAGGTGCTAGTTGACCCCTCCTTCAAGCTCGCTTTGAGCAGTGCAATGAAGGTCACTGCCTACTGTAGGTAAACTAGCAACCAACGACTGTATGTTGAGGGTTAGATGATCTTGTCAAGGACAACCCAAATCATTACATGAAATTACAATTTCAATTGCCCTTTGAAAAGCTAGCTAGAGGTCAAATTAATTCAATACAGCGCAAGAAATGCATTATGTATGTATAGGGTTGTTTTTACTTGGACCAGCTAGCATTGAAGACAAATAAGAGTTACTTTAAAAGATAAAGACAGAACTGAGCCAAACAAACAATGTACAATTTTCATATCATACTGTTTGTTTACATTGTTCACTTGTACACTTGGGTACAATGTCTTTTAAAAATTACTCTCTTACCTTCATAAATAAATTTCTTGAAGTTTTCAATTCTGTCATTAAGATCCGATTGGTATAAAAATAAAATCATTGAGTCAGTCCAAATGTTGTCAGCTGTGCTCATTTCTCCAGCTAAGCTAGTACACATATATCCAAAATACTTGCTTGCATGGTGCCATAGTAATTTCCATCCTTCGAAACGCTCTGAAGTTTCAATTAAAGTACTTTTCGGGGCTTTCAGTCTGCAATCCAGTACATAGAACAAGCATTGCAGAATTGTTCGTCAGCTATGCAAATTGCTGGGTTTCATCCACGCTACCTTCGGGAATCAAAAGACAAATGTTGGGTTGGATGTTACATGTTGGATGAACAAACAAGGGACGCTAATGAGAAATCTTGGTTGTTGAAGCATCCAACATGGCTACCATGACGTCACCTGCAACCCAAGAATACTATATATATAATACCAGCAGGCGTTCCACTACAAAACACAGGAAACCCAATTCATTCCCTCCTTACGCTTCTATCCCTCAGTAAACACTGGGATTTTCAAAACTGCTCCAGCGCGTACCTGTGGACAAGAGCTTTCCACCAGACAGTTTTTCGCAATTTTTCATTTCATCCTCTAGCTGCTATAAGCTTATAACAATCTACTCGTACCAGTCCCTCTCTCTCTCCGACACGCCTGGCGCGGCCCAATACACTTACAGCTGACGTAGAGATCATGTTCACCAAGCTTTTCTTTCATCCAAAACAGACTTTTTGGGGGGCTCTTATAGTAACATGTGTTTTAAATGATTGATCAATTCATGATTGATTGAATTATTGCATCACTGCTTCGGATTGATTGATTGATTCGATTGATTGATTGATTGATTGATTGATTGATTGATTGATTGATTGATTGATTGACTGATGACACTACCGAAACATGTCTGTTAAATACAGTTTAAAAAATGAAACTCCAGAATTAATGTCCTTCATTCTATTAGACTTGTAGTTCACTTGCTATACTTGGAAACATCCCATAATGCATTTCTTCCGCTGGATTGGATACAGCCGAAGAAAAGCATCATGGGATCGCTGGTTGATGGCATAATTTTTGGTATAGTAGTTAGTAGTTCGTTTTTGATTTGTAGTTAGTACTTGTTTCTTGCTTTTAGTGTTTGCAGAACCTAATTTTTCTACACAACCGTTTCTTTTAATAATTTCAAATTACAAAAGTTATTTTTCACGTTCTTTCAGTATATGTGTTATTTTCTTTCCACGCATATATATAACTGGCATAGACGCGAAGCTAAGATCATATGACGCCCTCCAGGCAGTTTTTCAATCCAGCAAAAAAATCTCCCCTCCCAGTTTTAGCCCCTCAAAAATCGCCCTTTTTAAGCTAAAAACAGACAGGCGTTACTCGTCTTAAACACGCGCGGTCACAGTAACGAACATTTTTTAACAAACCGTGTCTTTTATTACAATCAACATATTCTTAAACAACATTTTAGCTTTTTCTTTACTTAGGATTTTGTACATTTAAGGTCGATTGTTTTAACTCAGTACATGAGCTGTTTAACAATAGATATTTTTGACAATAGACTATACAAACACTAAAAGTGTGCAATACTTTGAACTATTTAGTACTAAATAGCACAGTAATTAAACAATAGAAAACAAAAGAATTTGCATAATTTAGCACTATTTAGTACTATTTATGTTGCACACTTTTAGTGTTTGTACTCTAAAGATTCAATAGAGTGATCGCACTTAACCCGTGAAATTGTACTAGCTAAATAATACCAAATAGCACTATCAAACAATGGAAAACAAAGAACTTTGCACTATTTAGTACTATTTAGATTTTGTACTTTTTCACGGGTTAAGTGCGATCACTCTAAGGTAACTTACTTAGGACTGATATCATAAAAGACAACAGCAACAACCTTGGGACAGCCACAGAATTAATATAATCAGTCTGTAGTTTTAGACATTTACATTTTTAATCATTTTGATATAGCTTTGGATTACTTGATTTATGGTCGTGTTATGAATAATAGAAATGTGCTTACGTTTCTAATTGATTAGATTTCGCAAATACAATGCAGCCAAGAATAAAATTGAATCAGTGAAAAACAAAAACAGCGACTGATCTACATACGGTATTAGTTAAATCCGATTGCAATGTAGCTGAAAAAAAAATGAAAAAAAATTAATCACTATCGCACTCGACATCAGTCACTGACAGTGATGAGTAATATTCCCTGGCTTCACGATTAAGGTACTTATTAGCTAGGTCTAGACAGTTCCTTTTAACATCTAAAAGTACTGGTATCGACTCGGTACGTTTTGCTTTAAGATCTGCTACAAGAAGTGGGTGCCTTTGCTTTTTTTAAAAAGCAAACACGAATCGGTTTTTCATGAGGATCAATTGATTTTCGCGCAAGGCAGTTTCCTTTTTCAAGTGACATCTCCTCTAACACTCCGTTGTCGTTTTCAAATTCTCCTTGGCCAAAGTTCAGCCAAGCAAGATCTCGTACCCTAAATGAAATTCCATTGTCACTGATGTTCCTGGCAACATATGCCTTCCGCAGGAATTTTTTGTAGGACTTTATCATGTCCAGAGTAACTTCGTGTAGTTCTAAATTTATAATTTTGGCTTCTCTTAACTTCTTGATCCAATCGTTAGGCGTGTCTATGTTTTCGAATCTCTTACTTGCACTCTCGATATTTCCAAATCTCCTGTCACAAACGCCGTACGTGTGTCCTTCAAGAAGAAACTTCAAGTCTACTCTCAAAAAACGCCTGGTTTGCACTAGGTAATCACAATAAAAGAAAAGATAACTTTCTTTAAATTGTCCTGGACAATTGTCACACCACAATATAAGGTGACTTAAATCAGTTTCAGTTTGAAGCTTGTCAATCAAGGAGGCAAGGAAAGATATCACTTCGTCTGGACCCTCTCCACCAACGGTGGCAGGATAGATAAAAGCGTGTAATTTTTTTTCACCAGCTTCATATATTCCAAACAGTCTAGTAATTAATCGTTTTTTATAATAGGCGTCTTGACTTGAAACTTTTGGAGTGTAAAGTGATTTGTGGAAGTCTAAACATAACACAAGTGCTCCTTCCATTGCTTCCAGCAAAACCCAACAGATGGGCGCGCGACCTTTGCTGCTTTCGAAATAATTCTTCCAAATCTCACGTGTGTCGCATTTTTGAATGATACATCTCATCAGTGCGCGCACCCCTACAAGACTATGTTGCTAGTCTTCTGCAGAAATGCACTTTGGGACTGTTATCTCAGTAAAATAATACTGAACAAAAGAACTACAAAGTATGACATCTTTAATTGTTTGGTGTTGATGAATTAACTGGATCAGATTACAGTCCCAAAATACATTACGTGCGACAAAACAGCGATATAGTCTATGCATATAATTCAACTTACACAGCTAAATTGCGCTTATTTGGTGGCCAGTATCAAAAGTACTAAAAGGAAAGCTTGCTTTAACGGAATGTAAACTCTACTCTATAATTCTTTTATTTATGTCACGAAAAAGAGAAAATAAATAAATAAAATAAAACTACCTTCGGCAGAACTTTGATACTTTTCCAGCACAGTAAAATTATATACGATCACACGACCATAAAACAGCAATGATGTAACAATTTGCATTATTTGCTAGTAGTCACCACATATAATGATATCCCCTAGTGTATGTGGCCTTACGTCCGAGATCGCCGCCGCCGCCGCCGCCGCCGTCGTCATCGTCGTACGTCGTCGTTGTTGTTGTTGAAGCACATACAATATACAGTTAAAACCCGCATAAATTAACCGTGATTTTCTTTGCCAGGCTGATCTTCTATATTAGGTGCTTTGTTGGTCAAATTTCGGCCTGGAGGTTTGTAATCCGACTAAGTATTTTTTATGCGGTTTTTAATTTTACTGTATTGCCACTGAGTGCAAACACTAAAAACCGTTTCAAAATAT
>JALIZF010000666.1:0-57604 GCA_029948255.1 Telmatactis stephensoni
ATTTTAGTTATGAAGAAAGACAAGAAAAAGTGGTCACGTGACCTGTTTTCGTAAATATCTCTCCCAAGACAAATTAAGGACAAGTTTTCCAAGCAAAAATTGTTAGATTTAATGCCTTAAGCTTTTTAAACGCAAAATTGGTTGCATTAATTTGCTTTCAACCTCATTTTGAACTAAATATTCCAAATTGACAGGCACGTGATAAATCACGTGATCAATTTTTCCACAAAGTCAGATGTAAGGTCTGATGGTCCGATGATTTTCAACCTATATGTGGCAGATCTACAAGATAACATTGGTCCTCAAGCAACTTGTTTTCAATATGCCGATGATACTACTATCTATAAGCACTGTAAGTACGCTGACCTACAACACTGTGAAACGGAGATGAATACTACCTTAAGTCGACTTACAGAATGGTCCAGTGATTCCAACTTAGCTCTCAATGCAACCAAAACAAATGTATGGTTCTATCCACTCAACAGCTGTCTGCATGTCATTCTATATCCTCACATCAAACTAGCCTAATGGTGGATGGAAAGCCGTTGGAACGCATTCAAACTACAAAATTGCTTGGTTTGCAAATTAATGAAAACCTTACGTGGAATGACCACATAAAATATTTGTCATGCACCTGCTACAGCACCCTGGCCACTCTTAAGAAGATAAAGAACTTTACTCCCTTTCACCTGAGAAAGCAATTGGCTGAGCAGCTTATTTTGTCAAAAATGGACTATGGTTATCTGGTCTTCAATCCTTTACCTGACTATCTTTTAAAAAGGTTGAGAAAATTCAATTCTCATCAGCCAGCTTCGTAACTGGAAAGTACGTGAACTCCATTGAAACAATATTAAAGCTTGGTTGGCTTCCAATGCGTGAACGCAGAGACTTCAACCTATTGAAAGTTACGCATAAAGCTATCTACTCAAAGCATTGGCCGAATCACGTTTCAATTGAAGTTTACAAGCCATCTCGAACCTTGCGTTCAAGTACCACTTTGAATTTGGTCAGACCTGGAGAAAAGGGAAGCTTCCAAGACATTTCATCAGAACTTTTCAATACATTACCTAATAATATTAAAGTTATATCAAACCCTAATTTATTTAGCTCTAAAGTGAAAACCTTTTTAAAACAGCGTTTCACAGTAAATAAGTAATAATTTTGAAGCTATAAGTTAATAAGTAATATTGAAGTTATAAGTCAAATGAAGTAATATCAAAGTTTACTAAACTTTAATTATTTTGTTCCGAATAGAATTTACATATGTACACAAATTTATTTCATTTATTTCATATAGTTTTCTTTTATTGTCTTTTATATATTAGTTAATTGTAGGTTTCAATAGAAGAAGAGCCACCTAGTGGAATTTATTGAATAAAGCCATTATTATTATTATTATTATTATTATTATGTAATGAGATTGGCAATGATGAAAGCAAATATTTGGAGAAATTTCATTGATTTCAGACGAAGGTGGAATTCTCGAGTCGGGAAATGAATTTTCCTTGAATCCCATAGCGGGCACGAAAAATTAAACAAAGACGATTTTGGGACAATTTTGTTAAGCGCGCGGCAAGCCATTCAACAGCAAGTACCCCAAAATAGCCAGCAAATGAGAATGATGGTGGAACCACCCCAAAATGCACTCTATTTTACTGTTATTGTACAAGAGAATCATCTCAGAATGAACTTCGAGGATTTTCTACATTCGCAGCACAAGACTAGTTTGTCAGAAAAGTTCAGCTGTAGCGTAGCGTCTCACCGTTTGAAAAACATTTTTCATCTGTAAACGTAAGTTTTATGCAATTTTCACATTTTTATCGATCTTTTGATATGTAGGTATTAAGAAAGAGCAGTTTTTGTATCGTATAAATGTTTTGGCATTGCTTTGAAGGCTTTTCTTTCGGAGTTTTCTAGTTTGCAGTCATCGGTTGAACACATTTATGAAATCAGTCATGGATTTAAGTTTTGACTTGCGCGGACTTGCATCTTCGTTTGAACACCAACTTGCATCAACTTGCGTCTACTTGCATCAACTTGCGAGGACTTGCGACAGCAGTTTTGAACGTGCTTAAATATCCGGCATCGCAAGTTGATTTAAGTTTTGGCTCGTTTGACTGTCTTAAAAACCCTTAGATGGAACAGAACAGGCAGAAGACGTTTCTGGGGTTTCCAAGACTGAAGGTTTACTGTTCACTGATTGATGTTAATTACACTCTAATTGATAGTTAATTATAAAAGTGTGACCAGTGACCAGAAACCGTGGACAGCTGTTTCGGCCTTGTTGGGCCTCATCAGCACGGTGAACTGGATGCTGGTCAAAGTTCCCACTAGAAAAATGAATATGGTGCTGGACGTCACCCAGCCATGTGGGATGTTGGTTCACACAGCTCGAAATACTACGAGCATGCTCAGTGAATAGTTAATTACCTATTGTATTGATGACATCATAGATTGTCTAATCATCTAAACAGGAAACCCAATATATTTATGACACCCTGCCGGGCAGCCAAAAAGTGTCGCCTCTCACCGCTGTGGTCTGGTTTCGATCTTACTTACCAAAGATTAGAAAAATTTCCAAAATCGAGTTTTGTATCCTTTTTGATTATACCTTGAAAGAAAATGCTCGTAAAGTCGCGATTTATGCTTTTTGAACCATGCGCAATAGGCGTGCGCGGTGCAAAACAGAGGAATTACCTTAATTGGAAAGTTGTTTTATCTTTTAGCCACTGGGCCTTAATGGAGTGATTGGTATTTCAGTAGATCCTAACGAAAAAGTCACATGAATAAGTGATCGAGACAAAAAAGCGTTTTTTTCACGGTTTTAAAAACTAATATCGAGGTGCTCTTTCATTTTTTGAAGTTCAATTTGATGGTGCTGCTTGATTTAGGGGAGATTATTGGCCTATTCATGGTCAGAATTTACATGCGTCACACGTCACTTTAGCACTTCACAAAATACGTCATTTTCACCCTGAATCGAAGATCGCAGAATTCATCTTGGTAACTGTCATGTTGTTGTCCAGCTTCGATTCGTGAATTGAATTAAAATAAAGAAACAAATTCTTGCAAGCTTATATAGTTATAGATATAGTTCTTGCTATATAAAAATAAAAAACAGCTTCTCAAGTATGTTAAGGCAAGGACTTTTGATACAAACGATAAAAAGTTATTTTTTGCCTTAACTAGCTTTATTGACAAGCAAGCATGATCATATTTTGCATTATGGGATATTTCATTGAACTTAACATTTTAGGGTATGTTTTATGATTATCGAGGTGTCACGTGACCTATGACGTCACAAATTACCTTTTTCAAAATGGGCCAATGGGGAAAAGAGGAAGCGAAACACTTTTTGCTGTTTTAGTATGCTATTAATGTGTTCTCTACAAAACTGCCTTCATCGCTGGTCCATCTCTCTTGTTTTAGGGGATATAAGCTAAAGTATGAGGTCACGTGACCTGTCTTCCATATTATCTCTTCGTACAAGAGAGGTGGACCAGCGATGAAGGCAGTTTTATAAAGAGCACATTAGTAGGATACTAAAACAGCAAAAAAAATTCACCTCCTTTTTTCCCCATTGGCCCATTTTGAAAAATGTAATTTATGACGTCATATGTCACGTGACACGTCGATGGTCACAAAAAATACCTTAAAATGTTAAGTTCAATGAAATATCCCATAAGGCAAAATATGATCATGCTTGCTCATCATTAAAACTATTTAAGTTAATTTTTCTGTTGAAGCAAAATTCCTTGCCTTAACATACTTGAGTTAAAACGCTTCAAAACCAGAAAAAAGCATACAGGAAGATGAAAAAATAATATTTACTACATAACAAGGCGAAAAAAAATTTAATATTCCTTGCAGGATTTGAACCCGCACTTACATATGTTTAGCTTTAAGTGCTTTTTACGCGCTGCTCTAAATGATTGCCTGGCGAAAAAAAAATGCAGTTAGCTGGAGCAGAACCGGCCTTATCTGCTCAAACTAACCGGATGAATGCATAGAACACTTGCCTTAGTCAATAGACCAGTGAGGGAGGCAAGAAACCCGGCCCCTGGACCATTACGGGCAGCGCCTTAGACAACTGTGCTATGTATACACCTGAGTGAAATTTGCGTTTGTTTTAGTGTTTTAAACTCAGCTCGATTCTAATGCTAATTTAAGCTTGTCAAATCCCTTGGGGACGTCTGGTTGAAGCTTTCCGAATTCAATGAATACGGAAAGTAATCGGGCTAGGTCATTTTTTTATAGCCCTGGTTGTCGGATTTTCGATTTTTCTTAACTGCGGTTCGGATTTAGCTCAATTCTCAAGTATGTTAAGGCCTGGGTCTGAACTGGGTCATGGAACCGTATTTGAAAACGATCACCTTTAATTTCATTATCCATCACGGTTCTTGGCTATAGTTTTGCTATTGGCCATAGGGTTATATTAGATATTTGAGATATCTTAGTATCAAAATTTCTGACATCAAGTGGTCACGTGACCTGGAGCTATGAAATTTCGGGTTTTTTTTAAACGAGCAATATAAAATGCCTTTACGTCTAAATAAATTTTTTGTTACAGCTAGTGTTAAGGACAACTAACGAAAAAAGATAGCGTTCGGGGAAAGTTGTCCCATAATTTTAGTTATGAAGAAAGACAAGAAAAAGTGGTCACGTGACCTGTTTTCGTAAATATCTCTCCCAAGACAAATTAAGGACAAGTTTTCCAAGCAAAAATTGTTAGATTTTAATGCCTTAAGCTTTTTAAACGCAAAATTGGTTGCATTAATTTGCTTTCAACCTCATTTTGAACTAAATATTCCAAATTGACAGGCACGTGATAAATCACGTGATCAATTTTTCCACAAAGTCAGATGTAAGGTCTGATGGTCCGATGATTTTCAACCTATATGTGGCAGATCTACAAGATAACATTGGTCCTCAAGCAACTTGTTTTCAATATGCCGATGATACTACTATCTATAAGCACTGTAAGTACGCTGACCTACAACACTGTGAAACGGAGATGAATACTACCTTAAGTCGACTTACAGAATGGTCCAGTGATTCCAACTTAGCTCTCAATGCAACCAAAACAAAATGTATGGTTCTATCCACTCAACAGCTGTCTGCATGTCATTCTATATCCTCACATCAAACTAGCCTAATGGTGGATGGAAAGCCGTTGGAACGCATTCAAACTACAAAATTGCTTGGTTTGCAAATTAATGAAAACCTTACGTGGAATGACCACATAAAATATTTGTCATGCACCTGCTACAGCACCCTGGCCACTCTTAAGAAGATAAAGAACTTTACTCCCTTTCACCTGAGAAAGCAATTGGCTGAGCAGCTTATTTTGTCAAAAATGGACTATGGTTATCTGGTCTTCAATCCTTTACCTGACTATCTTTTAAAAAGGTTGCAGAAAATTCAATTCTCATCAGCCAGCTTCGTAACTGGAAAGTACGTGAACTCCATTGAAACAATATTAAAGCTTGGTTGGCTTCCAATGCGTGAACGCAGAGACTTCAACCTATTGAAAGTTACGCATAAAGCTATCTACTCAAAGCATTGGCCGAATCACGTTTCAATTGAAGTTTACAAGCCATCTCGAACCTTGCGTTCAAGTACCACTTTGAATTTGGTCAGACCTGGAGAAAAGGGAAGCTTCCAAGACATTTCATCAGAACTTTTCAATACATTACCTAATAATATTAAAGTTATATCAAACCCTAATTTATTTAGCTCTAAAGTGAAAACCTTTTTAAAACAGCGTTTCACAGTAAATAAGTAATAATTTTGAAGCTATAAGTTAATAAGTAATATTGAAGTTATAAGTCAAATGAAGTAATATCAAAGTTTACTAAACTTTAATTATTTTGTTCCGAATAGAATTTACATATGTACACAAATTTATTTCATTTATTTCATATAGTTTTCTTTTATTGTCTTTTATATATTAGTTAATTGTAGGTTTCAATAGAAGAAGAGCCACCTAGTGGAATTTATTGAATAAAGCCATTATTATTATTATTATTATTATTATGTAAGGAGATTGGCAATGATGAAAGCAAATATTTGGAGAAATTTCATTGATTTCAGACGAAGGTGGAATTCTCGAGTCGGGAAATGAATTTTCCTTGAATCCCATAGCGGGCACGAAAAATTAAACAAAGACGATTTTGGGACAATTTTGTTAAGCGCGCGGCAAGCCATTCAACAGCAAGTACCCCAAAATAGCCAGCAAATGAGAATGATGGTGGAACCACCCCAAAATGCACTCTATTTTACTGTTATTGTACAAGAGAATCATCTCAGAATGAACTTCGAGGATTTTCTACATTCGCAGCACAAGACTAGTTTGTCAGAAAAGTTCAGCTGTAGCGTAGCGTCTCACCGTTTGAAAAACATTTTTCATCTGTAAACGTAAGTTTTATGCAATTTTCACATTTTTATCGATCTTTTGATATGTAGGTATTAAGAAAGAGCAGTTTTTGTATCGTATAAATGTTTTGGCATTGCTTTGAAGGCTTTTCTTTCGGAGTTTTCTAGTTTGCAGTCATCGGTTGAACACATTTATGAAATCAGTCATGGATTTAAGTTTTGACTTGCGCGGACTTGCATCTTCGTTTGAACACCAACTTGCATCAACTTGCGTCTACTTGCATCAACTTGCGAGGACTTGCGACAGCAGTTTGAACGTGCTTAAATATCCGGCATCGCAAGTTGATTTAAGTTTTGGCTCGTTTGACTGTCTTAAAAACCCTTAGATGGAACAGAACAGGCAGAAGACGTTTCTGGGGTTTCCAAGACTGAAGGTTTACTGTTCACTGATTGATGTTAATTACACTCTAATTGATAGTTAATTATAAAAGTGTGACCAGTGACCAGAAACCGTGGACAGCTGTTTCGGCCTTGTTGGGCCTCATCAGCACGGTGAACTGGATGCTGGTCAAAGTTCCCACTAGAAAAATGAATATGGTGCTGGACGTCACCCAGCCATGTGGGATGTTGGTTCACACAGCTCGAAATACTACGAGCATGCTCAGTGAATAGTTAATTACCTATTGTATTGATGACATCATAGATTGTCTAATCATCTAAACAGGAAACCCAATATATTTATGACACCCTGCCGGGCAGCCAAAAAGTGTCGCCTCTCACCGCTGTGGTCTGGTTTCGATCTTACTTACCAAAGATTAGAAAAATTTCCAAAATCGAGTTTTGTATCCTTTTTGATTATACCTTGAAAGAAAATGCTCGTAAAGTCGCGATTTATGCTTTTTGAACCATGCGCAATAGGCGTGCGCGGTGCAAAACAGAGGAATTACCTTAATTGGAAAGTTGTTTTATCTTTTAGCCACTGGGCCTTAATGGAGTGATTGGTATTTCAGTAGATCCTAACGAAAAAGTCACATGAATAAGTGATCGAGACAAAAAAGCGTTTTTTTCACGGTTTTAAAAACTAATATCGAGGTGCTCTTTCATTTTTTGAAGTTCAATTTGATGGTGCTGCTTGATTTAGGGGAGATTATTGGCCTATTCATGGTCAGAATTTACATGCGTCACACGTCACTTTAGCACTTCACAAAATACGTCATTTTCACCCTGAATCGAAGATCGCAGAATTCATCTTGGTAACTGTCATGTTGTTGTCCAGCTTCGATTCGTGAATTGAATTAAAATAAAGAAACAAATTCTTGCAAGCTTATATAGTTATAGATATAGTTCTTGCTATATAAAAATAAAAAACAGCTTCTCAAGTATGTTAAGGCAAGGACTTTTGATACAAACGATAAAAAGTTATTTTTTGCCTTAACTAGCTTTATTGACAAGCAAGCATGATCATATTTTGCATTATGGGATATTTCATTGAACTTAACATTTTAGGGTATGTTTTATGATTATCGAGGTGTCACGTGACCTATGACGTCACAAATTACCTTTTTCAAAATGGGCCAATGGGGAAAAGAGGAAGCGAAACACTTTTTGCTGTTTTAGTATGCTATTAATGTGTTCTCTACAAAACTGCCTTCATCGCTGGTCCATCTCTCTTGTTTTAGGGGATATAAGCTAAAGTATGAGGTCACGTGACCTGTCTTCCATATTATCTCTTCGTACAAGAGAGGTGGACCAGCGATGAAGGCAGTTTTATAAAGAGCACATTAGTAGGATACTAAAACAGCAAAAAAAAATTCACCTCCTTTTTTCCCCATTGGCCCATTTTGAAAAATGTAATTTATGACGTCATATGTCACGTGACACGTCGATGGTCACAAAAAATACCTTAAAATGTTAAGTTCAATGAAATATCCCATAAGGCAAAATATGATCATGCTTGCTCATCATTAAAACTATTTAAGTTAATTTTTCTGTTGAAGCAAAATTCCTTGCCTTAACATACTTGAGTTAAAACGCTTCAAAACCAGAAAAAAGCATACAGGAAGATGAAAAAATAATATTTACTACATAACAAGGCGAAAAAAAATTTAATATTCCTTGCAGGATTTGAACCCGCACTTACATATGTTTAGCTTTAAGTGCTTTTTACGCGCTGCTCTAAATGATTGCCTGGCGAAAAAAAAATGCAGTTAGCTGGAGCAGAACCGGCCTTATCTGCTCAAACTAACCGGATGAATGCATAGAACACTTGCCTTAGTCAATAGACCAGTGAGGGAGGCAAGAAACCCGGCCCCTGGACCATTACGGGCAGCGCCTTAGACAACTGTGCTATGTATACACCTGAGTGAAATTTGCGTTTGTTTTAGTGTTTTAAACTCAGCTCGATTCTAATGCTAATTTAAGCTTGTCAAATCCCTTGGGGACGTCTGGTTGAAGCTTTCCGAATTCAATGAATACGGAAAGTAATCGGGCTAGGTCATTTTTTTATAGCCCTGGTTGTCGGATTTTCGATTTTTCTTAACTGCGGTTCGGATTTAGCTCAATTCTCAAGTATGTTAAGGCCTGGGTCTGAACTGGGTCATGGAACCGTATTTGAAAACGATCACCTTTAATTTCATTATCCATCACGGTTCTTGGCTATAGTTTTGCTATTGGCCATAGGGTTATATTAGATATTTGAGATATCTTAGTATCAAAATTTCTGACATCAAGTGGTCACGTGACCTGGAGCTATGAAATTTCGGGTTTTTTTTAAACGAGCAATATAAAATGCCTTTACGTCTAAATAAATTTTTTGTTACAGCTAGTGTTAAGGACAACTAACGAAAAAAGATAGCGTTCGGGGAAAGTTGTCCCATAATTTTAGTTATGAAGAAAGACAAGAAAAAGTGGTCACGTGACCTGTTTTCGTAAATATCTCTCCCAAGACAAATTAAGGACAAGTTTTCCAAGCAAAAATTGTTAGATTTTAATGCCTTAAGCTTTTTAAACGCAAAATTGGTTGCATTAATTTGCTTTCAACCTCATTTTGAACTAAATATTCCAAATTGACAGGCACGTGATAAATCACGTGATCAATTTTTCCACAAAGTCAGATGTAAGGTCTGATGGTCCGATGATTTTCAACCTATATGTGGCAGATCTACAAGATAACATTGGTCCTCAAGCAACTTGTTTTCAATATGCCGATGATACTACTATCTATAAGCACTGTAAGTACGCTGACCTACAACACTGTGAAACGGAGATGAATACTACCTTAAGTCGACTTACAGAATGGTCCAGTGATTCCAACTTAGCTCTCAATGCAACCAAAACAAAATGTATGGTTCTATCCACTCAACAGCTGTCTGCATGTCATTCTATATCCTCACATCAAACTAGCCTAATGGTGGATGGAAAGCCGTTGGAACGCATTCAAACTACAAAATTGCTTGGTTTGCAAATTAATGAAAACCTTACGTGGAATGACCACATAAAATATTTGTCATGCACCTGCTACAGCACCCTGGCCACTCTTAAGAAGATAAAGAACTTTACTCCCTTTCACCTGAGAAAGCAATTGGCTGAGCAGCTTATTTTGTCAAAAATGGACTATGGTTATCTGGTCTTCAATCCTTTACCTGACTATCTTTTAAAAAGGTTGCAGAAAATTCAATTCTCATCAGCCAGCTTCGTAACTGGAAAGTACGTGAACTCCATTGAAACAATATTAAAGCTTGGTTGGCTTCCAATGCGTGAACGCAGAGACTTCAACCTATTGAAAGTTACGCATAAAGCTATCTACTCAAAGCATTGGCCGAATCACGTTTCAATTGAAGTTTACAAGCCATCTCGAACCTTGCGTTCAAGTACCACTTTGAATTTGGTCAGACCTGGAGAAAAGGGAAGCTTCCAAGACATTTCATCAGAACTTTTCAATACATTACCTAATAATATTAAAGTTATATCAAACCCTAATTTATTTAGCTCTAAAGTGAAAACCTTTTTAAAACAGCGTTTCACAGTAAATAAGTAATAATTTTGAAGCTATAAGTTAATAAGTAATATTGAAGTTATAAGTCAAATGAAGTAATATCAAAGTTTACTAAACTTTAATTATTTTGTTCCGAATAGAATTTACATATGTACACAAATTTATTTCATTTATTTCATATAGTTTTCTTTTATTGTCTTTTATATATTAGTTAATTGTAGGTTTCAATAGAAGAAGAGCCACCTAGTGGAATTTATTGAATAAAGCCATTATTATTATTATTATTATTATTATTATGTAAGGAGATTGGCAATGATGAAAGCAAATATTTGGAGAAATTTCATTGATTTCAGACGAAGGTGGAATTCTCGAGTCGGGAAATGAATTTTCCTTGAATCCCATAGCGGGCACGAAAAATTAAACAAAGACGATTTTGGGACAATTTTGTTAAGCGCGCGGCAAGCCATTCAACAGCAAGTACCCCAAAATAGCCAGCAAATGAGAATGATGGTGGAACCACCCCAAAATGCACTCTATTTTACTGTTATTGTACAAGAGAATCATCTCAGAATGAACTTCGAGGATTTTCTACATTCGCAGCACAAGACTAGTTTGTCAGAAAAGTTCAGCTGTAGCGTAGCGTCTCACCGTTTGAAAAACATTTTTCATCTGTAAACGTAAGTTTTATGCAATTTTCACATTTTTATCGATCTTTTGATATGTAGGTATTAAGAAAGAGCAGTTTTTGTATCGTATAAATGTTTTGGCATTGCTTTGAAGGCTTTTCTTTCGGAGTTTTCTAGTTTGCAGTCATCGGTTGAACACATTTATGAAATCAGTCATGGATTTAAGTTTTGACTTGCGCGGACTTGCATCTTCGTTTGAACACCAACTTGCATCAACTTGCGTCTACTTGCATCAACTTGCGAGGACTTGCGACAGCAGTTTGAACGTGCTTAAATATCCGGCATCGCAAGTTGATTTAAGTTTTGGCTCGTTTGACTGTCTTAAAAACCCTTAGATGGAACAGAACAGGCAGAAGACGTTTCTGGGGTTTCCAAGACTGAAGGTTTACTGTTCACTGATTGATGTTAATTACACTCTAATTGATAGTTAATTATAAAAGTGTGACCAGTGACCAGAAACCGTGGACAGCTGTTTCGGCCTTGTTGGGCCTCATCAGCACGGTGAACTGGATGCTGGTCAAAGTTCCCACTAGAAAAATGAATATGGTGCTGGACGTCACCCAGCCATGTGGGATGTTGGTTCACACAGCTCGAAATACTACGAGCATGCTCAGTGAATAGTTAATTACCTATTGTATTGATGACATCATAGATTGTCTAATCATCTAAACAGGAAACCCAATATATTTATGACACCCTGCCGGGCAGCCAAAAAGTGTCGCCTCTCACCGCTGTGGTCTGGTTTCGATCTTACTTACCAAAGATTAGAAAAATTTCCAAAATCGAGTTTTGTATCCTTTTTGATTATACCTTGAAAGAAAATGCTCGTAAAGTCGCGATTTATGCTTTTTGAACCATGCGCAATAGGCGTGCGCGGTGCAAAACAGAGGAATTACCTTAATTGGAAAGTTGTTTTATCTTTTAGCCACTGGGCCTTAATGGAGTGATTGGTATTTCAGTAGATCCTAACGAAAAAGTCACATGAATAAGTGATCGAGACAAAAAAGCGTTTTTTTCACGGTTTTAAAAACTAATATCGAGGTGCTCTTTCATTTTTTGAAGTTCAATTTGATGGTGCTGCTTGATTTAGGGGAGATTATTGGCCTATTCATGGTCAGAATTTACATGCGTCACACGTCACTTTAGCACTTCACAAAATACGTCATTTTCACCCTGAATCGAAGATCGCAGAATTCATCTTGGTAACTGTCATGTTGTTGTCCAGCTTCGATTCGTGAATTGAATTAAAATAAAGAAACAAATTCTTGCAAGCTTATATAGTTATAGATATAGTTCTTGCTATATAAAAATAAAAAACAGCTTCTCAAGTATGTTAAGGCAAGGACTTTTGATACAAACGATAAAAAGTTATTTTTTGCCTTAACTAGCTTTATTGACAAGCAAGCATGATCATATTTTGCATTATGGGATATTTCATTGAACTTAACATTTTAGGGTATGTTTTATGATTATCGAGGTGTCACGTGACCTATGACGTCACAAATTACCTTTTTCAAAATGGGCCAATGGGGAAAAGAGGAAGCGAAACACTTTTTGCTGTTTTAGTATGCTATTAATGTGTTCTCTACAAAACTGCCTTCATCGCTGGTCCATCTCTCTTGTTTTAGGGGATATAAGCTAAAGTATGAGGTCACGTGACCTGTCTTCCATATTATCTCTTCGTACAAGAGAGGTGGACCAGCGATGAAGGCAGTTTTATAAAGAGCACATTAGTAGGATACTAAAACAGCAAAAAAAAATTCACCTCCTTTTTTCCCCATTGGCCCATTTTGAAAAATGTAATTTATGACGTCATATGTCACGTGACACGTCGATGGTCACAAAAAATACCTTAAAATGTTAAGTTCAATGAAATATCCCATAAGGCAAAATATGATCATGCTTGCTCATCATTAAAACTATTTAAGTTAATTTTTCTGTTGAAGCAAAATTCCTTGCCTTAACATACTTGAGTTAAAACGCTTCAAAACCAGAAAAAAGCATACAGGAAGATGAAAAAATAATATTTACTACATAACAAGGCGAAAAAAAATTTAATATTCCTTGCAGGATTTGAACCCGCACTTACATATGTTTAGCTTTAAGTGCTTTTTACGCGCTGCTCTAAATGATTGCCTGGCGAAAAAAAAAATGCAGTTAGCTGGAGCAGAACCGGCCTTATCTGCTCAAACTAACCGGATGAATGCATAGAACACTTGCCTTAGTCAATAGACCAGTGAGGGAGGCAAGAAACCCGGCCCCTGGACCATTACGGGCAGCGCCTTAGACAACTGTGCTATGTATACACCTGAGTGAAATTTGCGTTTGTTTTAGTGTTTTAAACTCAGCTCGATTCTAATGCTAATTTAAGCTTGTCAAATCCCTTGGGGACGTCTGGTTGAAGCTTTCCGAATTCAATGAATACGGAAAGTAATCGGGCTAGGTCATTTTTTTATAGCCCTGGTTGTCGGATTTTCGATTTTTCTTAACTGCGGTTCGGATTTAGCTCAATTCTCAAGTATGTTAAGGCCTGGGTCTGAACTGGGTCATGGAACCGTATTTGAAAACGATCACCTTTAATTTCATTATCCATCACGGTTCTTGGCTATAGTTTTGCTATTGGCCATAGGGTTATATTAGATATTTGAGATATCTTAGTATCAAAATTTCTGACATCAAGTGGTCACGTGACCTGGAGCTATGAAATTTCGGGTTTTTTTTAAACGAGCAATATAAAATGCCTTTACGTCTAAATAAATTTTTTGTTACAGCTAGTGTTAAGGACAACTAACGAAAAAAGATAGCGTTCGGGGAAAGTTGTCCCATAATTTTAGTTATGAAGAAAGACAAGAAAAAGTGGTCACGTGACCTGTTTTCGTAAATATCTCTCCCAAGACAAATTAAGGACAAGTTTTCCAAGCAAAAATTGTTAGATTTTAATGCCTTAAGCTTTTTAAACGCAAAATTGGTTGCATTAATTTGCTTTCAACCTCATTTTGAACTAAATATTCCAAATTGACAGGCACGTGATAAATCACGTGATCAATTTTTCCACAAAGTCAGATGTAAGGTCTGATGGTCCGATGATTTTCAACCTATATGTGGCAGATCTACAAGATAACATTGGTCCTCAAGCAACTTGTTTTCAATATGCCGATGATACTACTATCTATAAGCACTGTAAGTACGCTGACCTACAACACTGTGAAACGGAGATGAATACTACCTTAAGTCGACTTACAGAATGGTCCAGTGATTCCAACTTAGCTCTCAATGCAACCAAAACAAAATGTATGGTTCTATCCACTCAACAGCTGTCTGCATGTCATTCTATATCCTCACATCAAACTAGCCTAATGGTGGATGGAAAGCCGTTGGAACGCATTCAAACTACAAAATTGCTTGGTTTGCAAATTAATGAAAACCTTACGTGGAATGACCACATAAAATATTTGTCATGCACCTGCTACAGCACCCTGGCCACTCTTAAGAAGATAAAGAACTTTACTCCCTTTCACCTGAGAAAGCAATTGGCTGAGCAGCTTATTTTGTCAAAAATGGACTATGGTTATCTGGTCTTCAATCCTTTACCTGACTATCTTTTAAAAAGGTTGCAGAAAATTCAATTCTCATCAGCCAGCTTCGTAACTGGAAAGTACGTGAACTCCATTGAAACAATATTAAAGCTTGGTTGGCTTCCAATGCGTGAACGCAGAGACTTCAACCTATTGAAAGTTACGCATAAAGCTATCTACTCAAAGCATTGGCCGAATCACGTTTCAATTGAAGTTTACAAGCCATCTCGAACCTTGCGTTCAAGTACCACTTTGAATTTGGTCAGACCTGGAGAAAAGGGAAGCTTCCAAGACATTTCATCAGAACTTTTCAATACATTACCTAATAATATTAAAGTTATATCAAACCCTAATTTATTTAGCTCTAAAGTGAAAACCTTTTTAAAACAGCGTTTCACAGTAAATAAGTAATAATTTTGAAGCTATAAGTTAATAAGTAATATTGAAGTTATAAGTCAAATGAAGTAATATCAAAGTTTACTAAACTTTAATTATTTTGTTCCGAATAGAATTTACATATGTACACAAATTTATTTCATTTATTTCATATAGTTTTCTTTTATTGTCTTTTATATATTAGTTAATTGTAGGTTTCAATAGAAGAAGAGCCACCTAGTGGAATTTATTGAATAAAGCCATTATTATTATTATTATTATTATTATTATGTAAGGAGATTGGCAATGATGAAAGCAAATATTTGGAGAAATTTCATTGATTTCAGACGAAGGTGGAATTCTCGAGTCGGGAAATGAATTTTCCTTGAATCCCATAGCGGGCACGAAAAATTAAACAAAGACGATTTTGGGACAATTTTGTTAAGCGCGCGGCAAGCCATTCAACAGCAAGTACCCCAAAATAGCCAGCAAATGAGAATGATGGTGGAACCACCCCAAAATGCACTCTATTTTACTGTTATTGTACAAGAGAATCATCTCAGAATGAACTTCGAGGATTTTCTACATTCGCAGCACAAGACTAGTTTGTCAGAAAAGTTCAGCTGTAGCGTAGCGTCTCACCGTTTGAAAAACATTTTTCATCTGTAAACGTAAGTTTTATGCAATTTTCACATTTTTATCGATCTTTTGATATGTAGGTATTAAGAAAGAGCAGTTTTTGTATCGTATAAATGTTTTGGCATTGCTTTGAAGGCTTTTCTTTCGGAGTTTTCTAGTTTGCAGTCATCGGTTGAACACATTTATGAAATCAGTCATGGATTTAAGTTTTGACTTGCGCGGACTTGCATCTTCGTTTGAACACCAACTTGCATCAACTTGCGTCTACTTGCATCAACTTGCGAGGACTTGCGACAGCAGTTTGAACGTGCTTAAATATCCGGCATCGCAAGTTGATTTAAGTTTTGGCTCGTTTGACTGTCTTAAAAACCCTTAGATGGAACAGAACAGGCAGAAGACGTTTCTGGGGTTTCCAAGACTGAAGGTTTACTGTTCACTGATTGATGTTAATTACACTCTAATTGATAGTTAATTATAAAAGTGTGACCAGTGACCAGAAACCGTGGACAGCTGTTTCGGCCTTGTTGGGCCTCATCAGCACGGTGAACTGGATGCTGGTCAAAGTTCCCACTAGAAAAATGAATATGGTGCTGGACGTCACCCAGCCATGTGGGATGTTGGTTCACACAGCTCGAAATACTACGAGCATGCTCAGTGAATAGTTAATTACCTATTGTATTGATGACATCATAGATTGTCTAATCATCTAAACAGGAAACCCAATATATTTATGACACCCTGCCGGGCAGCCAAAAAGTGTCGCCTCTCACCGCTGTGGTCTGGTTTCGATCTTACTTACCAAAGATTAGAAAAATTTCCAAAATCGAGTTTTGTATCCTTTTTGATTATACCTTGAAAGAAAATGCTCGTAAAGTCGCGATTTATGCTTTTTGAACCATGCGCAATAGGCGTGCGCGGTGCAAAACAGAGGAATTACCTTAATTGGAAAGTTGTTTTATCTTTTAGCCACTGGGCCTTAATGGAGTGATTGGTATTTCAGTAGATCCTAACGAAAAAGTCACATGAATAAGTGATCGAGACAAAAAAGCGTTTTTTTCACGGTTTTAAAAACTAATATCGAGGTGCTCTTTCATTTTTTGAAGTTCAATTTGATGGTGCTGCTTGATTTAGGGGAGATTATTGGCCTATTCATGGTCAGAATTTACATGCGTCACACGTCACTTTAGCACTTCACAAAATACGTCATTTTCACCCTGAATCGAAGATCGCAGAATTCATCTTGGTAACTGTCATGTTGTTGTCCAGCTTCGATTCGTGAATTGAATTAAAATAAAGAAACAAATTCTTGCAAGCTTATATAGTTATAGATATAGTTCTTGCTATATAAAAATAAAAAACAGCTTCTCAAGTATGTTAAGGCAAGGACTTTTGATACAAACGATAAAAAGTTATTTTTTGCCTTAACTAGCTTTATTGACAAGCAAGCATGATCATATTTTGCATTATGGGATATTTCATTGAACTTAACATTTTAGGGTATGTTTTATGATTATCGAGGTGTCACGTGACCTATGACGTCACAAATTACCTTTTTCAAAATGGGCCAATGGGGAAAAGAGGAAGCGAAACACTTTTTGCTGTTTTAGTATGCTATTAATGTGTTCTCTACAAAACTGCCTTCATCGCTGGTCCATCTCTCTTGTTTTAGGGGATATAAGCTAAAGTATGAGGTCACGTGACCTGTCTTCCATATTATCTCTTCGTACAAGAGAGGTGGACCAGCGATGAAGGCAGTTTTATAAAGAGCACATTAGTAGGATACTAAAACAGCAAAAAAAAATTCACCTCCTTTTTTCCCCATTGGCCCATTTTGAAAAATGTAATTTATGACGTCATATGTCACGTGACACGTCGATGGTCACAAAAAATACCTTAAAATGTTAAGTTCAATGAAATATCCCATAAGGCAAAATATGATCATGCTTGCTCATCATTAAAACTATTTAAGTTAATTTTTCTGTTGAAGCAAAATTCCTTGCCTTAACATACTTGAGTTAAAACGCTTCAAAACCAGAAAAAAGCATACAGGAAGATGAAAAAATAATATTTACTACATAACAAGGCGAAAAAAAATTTAATATTCCTTGCAGGATTTGAACCCGCACTTACATATGTTTAGCTTTAAGTGCTTTTTACGCGCTGCTCTAAATGATTGCCTGGCGAAAAAAAAAATGCAGTTAGCTGGAGCAGAACCGGCCTTATCTGCTCAAACTAACCGGATGAATGCATAGAACACTTGCCTTAGTCAATAGACCAGTGAGGGAGGCAAGAAACCCGGCCCCTGGACCATTACGGGCAGCGCCTTAGACAACTGTGCTATGTATACACCTGAGTGAAATTTGCGTTTGTTTTAGTGTTTTAAACTCAGCTCGATTCTAATGCTAATTTAAGCTTGTCAAATCCCTTGGGGACGTCTGGTTGAAGCTTTCCGAATTCAATGAATACGGAAAGTAATCGGGCTAGGTCATTTTTTTATAGCCCTGGTTGTCGGATTTTCGATTTTTCTTAACTGCGGTTCGGATTTAGCTCAATTCTCAAGTATGTTAAGGCCTGGGTCTGAACTGGGTCATGGAACCGTATTTGAAAACGATCACCTTTAATTTCATTATCCATCACGGTTCTTGGCTATAGTTTTGCTATTGGCCATAGGGTTATATTAGATATTTGAGATATCTTAGTATCAAAATTTCTGACATCAAGTGGTCACGTGACCTGGAGCTATGAAATTTCGGGTTTTTTTTAAACGAGCAATATAAAATGCCTTTACGTCTAAATAAATTTTTTGTTACAGCTAGTGTTAAGGACAACTAACGAAAAAAGATAGCGTTCGGGGAAAGTTGTCCCATAATTTTAGTTATGAAGAAAGACAAGAAAAAGTGGTCACGTGACCTGTTTTCGTAAATATCTCTCCCAAGACAAATTAAGGACAAGTTTTCCAAGCAAAAATTGTTAGATTTTAATGCCTTAAGCTTTTTAAACGCAAAATTGGTTGCATTAATTTGCTTTCAACCTCATTTTGAACTAAATATTCCAAATTGACAGGCACGTGATAAATCACGTGATCAATTTTTCCACAAAGTCAGATGTAAGGTCTGATGGTCCGATGATTTTCAACCTATATGTGGCAGATCTACAAGATAACATTGGTCCTCAAGCAACTTGTTTTCAATATGCCGATGATACTACTATCTATAAGCACTGTAAGTACGCTGACCTACAACACTGTGAAACGGAGATGAATACTACCTTAAGTCGACTTACAGAATGGTCCAGTGATTCCAACTTAGCTCTCAATGCAACCAAAACAAAATGTATGGTTCTATCCACTCAACAGCTGTCTGCATGTCATTCTATATCCTCACATCAAACTAGCCTAATGGTGGATGGAAAGCCGTTGGAACGCATTCAAACTACAAAATTGCTTGGTTTGCAAATTAATGAAAACCTTACGTGGAATGACCACATAAAATATTTGTCATGCACCTGCTACAGCACCCTGGCCACTCTTAAGAAGATAAAGAACTTTACTCCCTTTCACCTGAGAAAGCAATTGGCTGAGCAGCTTATTTTGTCAAAAATGGACTATGGTTATCTGGTCTTCAATCCTTTACCTGACTATCTTTTAAAAAGGTTGCAGAAAATTCAATTCTCATCAGCCAGCTTCGTAACTGGAAAGTACGTGAACTCCATTGAAACAATATTAAAGCTTGGTTGGCTTCCAATGCGTGAACGCAGAGACTTCAACCTATTGAAAGTTACGCATAAAGCTATCTACTCAAAGCATTGGCCGAATCACGTTTCAATTGAAGTTTACAAGCCATCTCGAACCTTGCGTTCAAGTACCACTTTGAATTTGGTCAGACCTGGAGAAAAGGGAAGCTTCCAAGACATTTCATCAGAACTTTTCAATACATTACCTAATAATATTAAAGTTATATCAAACCCTAATTTATTTAGCTCTAAAGTGAAAACCTTTTTAAAACAGCGTTTCACAGTAAATAAGTAATAATTTTGAAGCTATAAGTTAATAAGTAATATTGAAGTTATAAGTCAAATGAAGTAATATCAAAGTTTACTAAACTTTAATTATTTTGTTCCGAATAGAATTTACATATGTACACAAATTTATTTCATTTATTTCATATAGTTTTCTTTTATTGTCTTTTATATATTAGTTAATTGTAGGTTTCAATAGAAGAAGAGCCACCTAGTGGAATTTATTGAATAAAGCCATTATTATTATTATTATTATTATTATTATGTAAGGAGATTGGCAATGATGAAAGCAAATATTTGGAGAAATTTCATTGATTTCAGACGAAGGTGGAATTCTCGAGTCGGGAAATGAATTTTCCTTGAATCCCATAGCGGGCACGAAAAATTAAACAAAGACGATTTTGGGACAATTTTGTTAAGCGCGCGGCAAGCCATTCAACAGCAAGTACCCCAAAATAGCCAGCAAATGAGAATGATGGTGGAACCACCCCAAAATGCACTCTATTTTACTGTTATTGTACAAGAGAATCATCTCAGAATGAACTTCGAGGATTTTCTACATTCGCAGCACAAGACTAGTTTGTCAGAAAAGTTCAGCTGTAGCGTAGCGTCTCACCGTTTGAAAAACATTTTTCATCTGTAAACGTAAGTTTTATGCAATTTTCACATTTTTATCGATCTTTTGATATGTAGGTATTAAGAAAGAGCAGTTTTTGTATCGTATAAATGTTTTGGCATTGCTTTGAAGGCTTTTCTTTCGGAGTTTTCTAGTTTGCAGTCATCGGTTGAACACATTTATGAAATCAGTCATGGATTTAAGTTTTGACTTGCGCGGACTTGCATCTTCGTTTGAACACCAACTTGCATCAACTTGCGTCTACTTGCATCAACTTGCGAGGACTTGCGACAGCAGTTTGAACGTGCTTAAATATCCGGCATCGCAAGTTGATTTAAGTTTTGGCTCGTTTGACTGTCTTAAAAACCCTTAGATGGAACAGAACAGGCAGAAGACGTTTCTGGGGTTTCCAAGACTGAAGGTTTACTGTTCACTGATTGATGTTAATTACACTCTAATTGATAGTTAATTATAAAAGTGTGACCAGTGACCAGAAACCGTGGACAGCTGTTTCGGCCTTGTTGGGCCTCATCAGCACGGTGAACTGGATGCTGGTCAAAGTTCCCACTAGAAAAATGAATATGGTGCTGGACGTCACCCAGCCATGTGGGATGTTGGTTCACACAGCTCGAAATACTACGAGCATGCTCAGTGAATAGTTAATTACCTATTGTATTGATGACATCATAGATTGTCTAATCATCTAAACAGGAAACCCAATATATTTATGACACCCTGCCGGGCAGCCAAAAAGTGTCGCCTCTCACCGCTGTGGTCTGGTTTCGATCTTACTTACCAAAGATTAGAAAAATTTCCAAAATCGAGTTTTGTATCCTTTTTGATTATACCTTGAAAGAAAATGCTCGTAAAGTCGCGATTTATGCTTTTTGAACCATGCGCAATAGGCGTGCGCGGTGCAAAACAGAGGAATTACCTTAATTGGAAAGTTGTTTTATCTTTTAGCCACTGGGCCTTAATGGAGTGATTGGTATTTCAGTAGATCCTAACGAAAAAGTCACATGAATAAGTGATCGAGACAAAAAAGCGTTTTTTTCACGGTTTTAAAAACTAATATCGAGGTGCTCTTTCATTTTTTGAAGTTCAATTTGATGGTGCTGCTTGATTTAGGGGAGATTATTGGCCTATTCATGGTCAGAATTTACATGCGTCACACGTCACTTTAGCACTTCACAAAATACGTCATTTTCACCCTGAATCGAAGATCGCAGAATTCATCTTGGTAACTGTCATGTTGTTGTCCAGCTTCGATTCGTGAATTGAATTAAAATAAAGAAACAAATTCTTGCAAGCTTATATAGTTATAGATATAGTTCTTGCTATATAAAAATAAAAAACAGCTTCTCAAGTATGTTAAGGCAAGGACTTTTGATACAAACGATAAAAAGTTATTTTTTGCCTTAACTAGCTTTATTGACAAGCAAGCATGATCATATTTTGCATTATGGGATATTTCATTGAACTTAACATTTTAGGGTATGTTTTATGATTATCGAGGTGTCACGTGACCTATGACGTCACAAATTACCTTTTTCAAAATGGGCCAATGGGGAAAAGAGGAAGCGAAACACTTTTTGCTGTTTTAGTATGCTATTAATGTGTTCTCTACAAAACTGCCTTCATCGCTGGTCCATCTCTCTTGTTTTAGGGGATATAAGCTAAAGTATGAGGTCACGTGACCTGTCTTCCATATTATCTCTTCGTACAAGAGAGGTGGACCAGCGATGAAGGCAGTTTTATAAAGAGCACATTAGTAGGATACTAAAACAGCAAAAAAAAATTCACCTCCTTTTTTCCCCATTGGCCCATTTTGAAAAATGTAATTTATGACGTCATATGTCACGTGACACGTCGATGGTCACAAAAAATACCTTAAAATGTTAAGTTCAATGAAATATCCCATAAGGCAAAATATGATCATGCTTGCTCATCATTAAAACTATTTAAGTTAATTTTTCTGTTGAAGCAAAATTCCTTGCCTTAACATACTTGAGTTAAAACGCTTCAAAACCAGAAAAAAGCATACAGGAAGATGAAAAAATAATATTTACTACATAACAAGGCGAAAAAAAATTTAATATTCCTTGCAGGATTTGAACCCGCACTTACATATGTTTAGCTTTAAGTGCTTTTTACGCGCTGCTCTAAATGATTGCCTGGCGAAAAAAAAAATGCAGTTAGCTGGAGCAGAACCGGCCTTATCTGCTCAAACTAACCGGATGAATGCATAGAACACTTGCCTTAGTCAATAGACCAGTGAGGGAGGCAAGAAACCCGGCCCCTGGACCATTACGGGCAGCGCCTTAGACAACTGTGCTATGTATACACCTGAGTGAAATTTGCGTTTGTTTTAGTGTTTTAAACTCAGCTCGATTCTAATGCTAATTTAAGCTTGTCAAATCCCTTGGGGACGTCTGGTTGAAGCTTTCCGAATTCAATGAATACGGAAAGTAATCGGGCTAGGTCATTTTTTTATAGCCCTGGTTGTCGGATTTTCGATTTTTCTTAACTGCGGTTCGGATTTAGCTCAATTCTCAAGTATGTTAAGGCCTGGGTCTGAACTGGGTCATGGAACCGTATTTGAAAACGATCACCTTTAATTTCATTATCCATCACGGTTCTTGGCTATAGTTTTGCTATTGGCCATAGGGTTATATTAGATATTTGAGATATCTTAGTATCAAAATTTCTGACATCAAGTGGTCACGTGACCTGGAGCTATGAAATTTCGGGTTTTTTTTAAACGAGCAATATAAAATGCCTTTACGTCTAAATAAATTTTTTGTTACAGCTAGTGTTAAGGACAACTAACGAAAAAAGATAGCGTTCGGGGAAAGTTGTCCCATAATTTTAGTTATGAAGAAAGACAAGAAAAAGTGGTCACGTGACCTGTTTTCGTAAATATCTCTCCCAAGACAAATTAAGGACAAGTTTTCCAAGCAAAAATTGTTAGATTTTAATGCCTTAAGCTTTTTAAACGCAAAATTGGTTGCATTAATTTGCTTTCAACCTCATTTTGAACTAAATATTCCAAATTGACAGGCACGTGATAAATCACGTGATCAATTTTTCCACAAAGTCAGATGTAAGGTCTGATGGTCCGATGATTTTCAACCTATATGTGGCAGATCTACAAGATAACATTGGTCCTCAAGCAACTTGTTTTCAATATGCCGATGATACTACTATCTATAAGCACTGTAAGTACGCTGACCTACAACACTGTGAAACGGAGATGAATACTACCTTAAGTCGACTTACAGAATGGTCCAGTGATTCCAACTTAGCTCTCAATGCAACCAAAACAAAATGTATGGTTCTATCCACTCAACAGCTGTCTGCATGTCATTCTATATCCTCACATCAAACTAGCCTAATGGTGGATGGAAAGCCGTTGGAACGCATTCAAACTACAAAATTGCTTGGTTTGCAAATTAATGAAAACCTTACGTGGAATGACCACATAAAATATTTGTCATGCACCTGCTACAGCACCCTGGCCACTCTTAAGAAGATAAAGAACTTTACTCCCTTTCACCTGAGAAAGCAATTGGCTGAGCAGCTTATTTTGTCAAAAATGGACTATGGTTATCTGGTCTTCAATCCTTTACCTGACTATCTTTTAAAAAGGTTGCAGAAAATTCAATTCTCATCAGCCAGCTTCGTAACTGGAAAGTACGTGAACTCCATTGAAACAATATTAAAGCTTGGTTGGCTTCCAATGCGTGAACGCAGAGACTTCAACCTATTGAAAGTTACGCATAAAGCTATCTACTCAAAGCATTGGCCGAATCACGTTTCAATTGAAGTTTACAAGCCATCTCGAACCTTGCGTTCAAGTACCACTTTGAATTTGGTCAGACCTGGAGAAAAGGGAAGCTTCCAAGACATTTCATCAGAACTTTTCAATACATTACCTAATAATATTAAAGTTATATCAAACCCTAATTTATTTAGCTCTAAAGTGAAAACCTTTTTAAAACAGCGTTTCACAGTAAATAAGTAATAATTTTGAAGCTATAAGTTAATAAGTAATATTGAAGTTATAAGTCAAATGAAGTAATATCAAAGTTTACTAAACTTTAATTATTTTGTTCCGAATAGAATTTACATATGTACACAAATTTATTTCATTTATTTCATATAGTTTTCTTTTATTGTCTTTTATATATTAGTTAATTGTAGGTTTCAATAGAAGAAGAGCCACCTAGTGGAATTTATTGAATAAAGCCATTATTATTATTATTATTATTATTATTATGTAAGGAGATTGGCAATGATGAAAGCAAATATTTGGAGAAATTTCATTGATTTCAGACGAAGGTGGAATTCTCGAGTCGGGAAATGAATTTTCCTTGAATCCCATAGCGGGCACGAAAAATTAAACAAAGACGATTTTGGGACAATTTTGTTAAGCGCGCGGCAAGCCATTCAACAGCAAGTACCCCAAAATAGCCAGCAAATGAGAATGATGGTGGAACCACCCCAAAATGCACTCTATTTTACTGTTATTGTACAAGAGAATCATCTCAGAATGAACTTCGAGGATTTTCTACATTCGCAGCACAAGACTAGTTTGTCAGAAAAGTTCAGCTGTAGCGTAGCGTCTCACCGTTTGAAAAACATTTTTCATCTGTAAACGTAAGTTTTATGCAATTTTCACATTTTTATCGATCTTTTGATATGTAGGTATTAAGAAAGAGCAGTTTTTGTATCGTATAAATGTTTTGGCATTGCTTTGAAGGCTTTTCTTTCGGAGTTTTCTAGTTTGCAGTCATCGGTTGAACACATTTATGAAATCAGTCATGGATTTAAGTTTTGACTTGCGCGGACTTGCATCTTCGTTTGAACACCAACTTGCATCAACTTGCGTCTACTTGCATCAACTTGCGAGGACTTGCGACAGCAGTTTGAACGTGCTTAAATATCCGGCATCGCAAGTTGATTTAAGTTTTGGCTCGTTTGACTGTCTTAAAAACCCTTAGATGGAACAGAACAGGCAGAAGACGTTTCTGGGGTTTCCAAGACTGAAGGTTTACTGTTCACTGATTGATGTTAATTACACTCTAATTGATAGTTAATTATAAAAGTGTGACCAGTGACCAGAAACCGTGGACAGCTGTTTCGGCCTTGTTGGGCCTCATCAGCACGGTGAACTGGATGCTGGTCAAAGTTCCCACTAGAAAAATGAATATGGTGCTGGACGTCACCCAGCCATGTGGGATGTTGGTTCACACAGCTCGAAATACTACGAGCATGCTCAGTGAATAGTTAATTACCTATTGTATTGATGACATCATAGATTGTCTAATCATCTAAACAGGAAACCCAATATATTTATGACACCCTGCCGGGCAGCCAAAAAGTGTCGCCTCTCACCGCTGTGGTCTGGTTTCGATCTTACTTACCAAAGATTAGAAAAATTTCCAAAATCGAGTTTTGTATCCTTTTTGATTATACCTTGAAAGAAAATGCTCGTAAAGTCGCGATTTATGCTTTTTGAACCATGCGCAATAGGCGTGCGCGGTGCAAAACAGAGGAATTACCTTAATTGGAAAGTTGTTTTATCTTTTAGCCACTGGGCCTTAATGGAGTGATTGGTATTTCAGTAGATCCTAACGAAAAAGTCACATGAATAAGTGATCGAGACAAAAAAGCGTTTTTTTCACGGTTTTAAAAACTAATATCGAGGTGCTCTTTCATTTTTTGAAGTTCAATTTGATGGTGCTGCTTGATTTAGGGGAGATTATTGGCCTATTCATGGTCAGAATTTACATGCGTCACACGTCACTTTAGCACTTCACAAAATACGTCATTTTCACCCTGAATCGAAGATCGCAGAATTCATCTTGGTAACTGTCATGTTGTTGTCCAGCTTCGATTCGTGAATTGAATTAAAATAAAGAAACAAATTCTTGCAAGCTTATATAGTTATAGATATAGTTCTTGCTATATAAAAATAAAAAACAGCTTCTCAAGTATGTTAAGGCAAGGACTTTTGATACAAACGATAAAAAGTTATTTTTTGCCTTAACTAGCTTTATTGACAAGCAAGCATGATCATATTTTGCATTATGGGATATTTCATTGAACTTAACATTTTAGGGTATGTTTTATGATTATCGAGGTGTCACGTGACCTATGACGTCACAAATTACCTTTTTCAAAATGGGCCAATGGGGAAAAGAGGAAGCGAAACACTTTTTGCTGTTTTAGTATGCTATTAATGTGTTCTCTACAAAACTGCCTTCATCGCTGGTCCATCTCTCTTGTTTTAGGGGATATAAGCTAAAGTATGAGGTCACGTGACCTGTCTTCCATATTATCTCTTCGTACAAGAGAGGTGGACCAGCGATGAAGGCAGTTTTATAAAGAGCACATTAGTAGGATACTAAAACAGCAAAAAAAAATTCACCTCCTTTTTTCCCCATTGGCCCATTTTGAAAAATGTAATTTATGACGTCATATGTCACGTGACACGTCGATGGTCACAAAAAATACCTTAAAATGTTAAGTTCAATGAAATATCCCATAAGGCAAAATATGATCATGCTTGCTCATCATTAAAACTATTTAAGTTAATTTTTCTGTTGAAGCAAAATTCCTTGCCTTAACATACTTGAGTTAAAACGCTTCAAAACCAGAAAAAAGCATACAGGAAGATGAAAAAATAATATTTACTACATAACAAGGCGAAAAAAAATTTAATATTCCTTGCAGGATTTGAACCCGCACTTACATATGTTTAGCTTTAAGTGCTTTTTACGCGCTGCTCTAAATGATTGCCTGGCGAAAAAAAAATGCAGTTAGCTGGAGCAGAACCGGCCTTATCTGCTCAAACTAACCGGATGAATGCATAGAACACTTGCCTTAGTCAATAGACCAGTGAGGGAGGCAAGAAACCCGGCCCCTGGACCATTACGGGCAGCGCCTTAGACAACTGTGCTATGTATACACCTGAGTGAAATTTGCGTTTGTTTTAGTGTTTTAAACTCAGCTCGATTCTAATGCTAATTTAAGCTTGTCAAATCCCTTGGGGACGTCTGGTTGAAGCTTTCCGAATTCAATGAATACGGAAAGTAATCGGGCTAGGTCATTTTTTTATAGCCCTGGTTGTCGGATTTTCGATTTTTCTTAACTGCGGTTCGGATTTAGCTCAATTCTCAAGTATGTTAAGGCCTGGGTCTGAACTGGGTCATGGAACCGTATTTGAAAACGATCACCTTTAATTTCATTATCCATCACGGTTCTTGGCTATAGTTTTGCTATTGGCCATAGGGTTATATTAGATATTTGAGATATCTTAGTATCAAAATTTCTGACATCAAGTGGTCACGTGACCTGGAGCTATGAAATTTCGGGTTTTTTTTAAACGAGCAATATAAAATGCCTTTACGTCTAAATAAATTTTTTGTTACAGCTAGTGTTAAGGACAACTAACGAAAAAAGATAGCGTTCGGGGAAAGTTGTCCCATAATTTTAGTTATGAAGAAAGACAAGAAAAAGTGGTCACGTGACCTGTTTTCGTAAATATCTCTCCCAAGACAAATTAAGGACAAGTTTTCCAAGCAAAAATTGTTAGATTTTAATGCCTTAAGCTTTTTAAACGCAAAATTGGTTGCATTAATTTGCTTTCAACCTCATTTTGAACTAAATATTCCAAATTGACAGGCACGTGATAAATCACGTGATCAATTTTTCCACAAAGTCAGATGTAAGGTCTGATGGTCCGATGATTTTCAACCTATATGTGGCAGATCTACAAGATAACATTGGTCCTCAAGCAACTTGTTTTCAATATGCCGATGATACTACTATCTATAAGCACTGTAAGTACGCTGACCTACAACACTGTGAAACGGAGATGAATACTACCTTAAGTCGACTTACAGAATGGTCCAGTGATTCCAACTTAGCTCTCAATGCAACCAAAACAAAATGTATGGTTCTATCCACTCAACAGCTGTCTGCATGTCATTCTATATCCTCACATCAAACTAGCCTAATGGTGGATGGAAAGCCGTTGGAACGCATTCAAACTACAAAATTGCTTGGTTTGCAAATTAATGAAAACCTTACGTGGAATGACCACATAAAATATTTGTCATGCACCTGCTACAGCACCCTGGCCACTCTTAAGAAGATAAAGAACTTTACTCCCTTTCACCTGAGAAAGCAATTGGCTGAGCAGCTTATTTTGTCAAAAATGGACTATGGTTATCTGGTCTTCAATCCTTTACCTGACTATCTTTTAAAAAGGTTGCAGAAAATTCAATTCTCATCAGCCAGCTTCGTAACTGGAAAGTACGTGAACTCCATTGAAACAATATTAAAGCTTGGTTGGCTTCCAATGCGTGAACGCAGAGACTTCAACCTATTGAAAGTTACGCATAAAGCTATCTACTCAAAGCATTGGCCGAATCACGTTTCAATTGAAGTTTACAAGCCATCTCGAACCTTGCGTTCAAGTACCACTTTGAATTTGGTCAGACCTGGAGAAAAGGGAAGCTTCCAAGACATTTCATCAGAACTTTTCAATACATTACCTAATAATATTAAAGTTATATCAAACCCTAATTTATTTAGCTCTAAAGTGAAAACCTTTTTAAAACAGCGTTTCACAGTAAATAAGTAATAATTTTGAAGCTATAAGTTAATAAGTAATATTGAAGTTATAAGTCAAATGAAGTAATATCAAAGTTTACTAAACTTTAATTATTTTGTTCCGAATAGAATTTACATATGTACACAAATTTATTTCATTTATTTCATATAGTTTTCTTTTATTGTCTTTTATATATTAGTTAATTGTAGGTTTCAATAGAAGAAGAGCCACCTAGTGGAATTTATTGAATAAAGCCATTATTATTATTATTATTATTATTATTATGTAAGGAGATTGGCAATGATGAAAGCAAATATTTGGAGAAATTTCATTGATTTCAGACGAAGGTGGAATTCTCGAGTCGGGAAATGAATTTTCCTTGAATCCCATAGCGGGCACGAAAAATTAAACAAAGACGATTTTGGGACAATTTTGTTAAGCGCGCGGCAAGCCATTCAACAGCAAGTACCCCAAAATAGCCAGCAAATGAGAATGATGGTGGAACCACCCCAAAATGCACTCTATTTTACTGTTATTGTACAAGAGAATCATCTCAGAATGAACTTCGAGGATTTTCTACATTCGCAGCACAAGACTAGTTTGTCAGAAAAGTTCAGCTGTAGCGTAGCGTCTCACCGTTTGAAAAACATTTTTCATCTGTAAACGTAAGTTTTATGCAATTTTCACATTTTTATCGATCTTTTGATATGTAGGTATTAAGAAAGAGCAGTTTTTGTATCGTATAAATGTTTTGGCATTGCTTTGAAGGCTTTTCTTTCGGAGTTTTCTAGTTTGCAGTCATCGGTTGAACACATTTATGAAATCAGTCATGGATTTAAGTTTTGACTTGCGCGGACTTGCATCTTCGTTTGAACACCAACTTGCATCAACTTGCGTCTACTTGCATCAACTTGCGAGGACTTGCGACAGCAGTTTGAACGTGCTTAAATATCCGGCATCGCAAGTTGATTTAAGTTTTGGCTCGTTTGACTGTCTTAAAAACCCTTAGATGGAACAGAACAGGCAGAAGACGTTTCTGGGGTTTCCAAGACTGAAGGTTTACTGTTCACTGATTGATGTTAATTACACTCTAATTGATAGTTAATTATAAAAGTGTGACCAGTGACCAGAAACCGTGGACAGCTGTTTCGGCCTTGTTGGGCCTCATCAGCACGGTGAACTGGATGCTGGTCAAAGTTCCCACTAGAAAAATGAATATGGTGCTGGACGTCACCCAGCCATGTGGGATGTTGGTTCACACAGCTCGAAATACTACGAGCATGCTCAGTGAATAGTTAATTACCTATTGTATTGATGACATCATAGATTGTCTAATCATCTAAACAGGAAACCCAATATATTTATGACACCCTGCCGGGCAGCCAAAAAGTGTCGCCTCTCACCGCTGTGGTCTGGTTTCGATCTTACTTACCAAAGATTAGAAAAATTTCCAAAATCGAGTTTTGTATCCTTTTTGATTATACCTTGAAAGAAAATGCTCGTAAAGTCGCGATTTATGCTTTTTGAACCATGCGCAATAGGCGTGCGCGGTGCAAAACAGAGGAATTACCTTAATTGGAAAGTTGTTTTATCTTTTAGCCACTGGGCCTTAATGGAGTGATTGGTATTTCAGTAGATCCTAACGAAAAAGTCACATGAATAAGTGATCGAGACAAAAAAGCGTTTTTTTCACGGTTTTAAAAACTAATATCGAGGTGCTCTTTCATTTTTTGAAGTTCAATTTGATGGTGCTGCTTGATTTAGGGGAGATTATTGGCCTATTCATGGTCAGAATTTACATGCGTCACACGTCACTTTAGCACTTCACAAAATACGTCATTTTCACCCTGAATCGAAGATCGCAGAATTCATCTTGGTAACTGTCATGTTGTTGTCCAGCTTCGATTCGTGAATTGAATTAAAATAAAGAAACAAATTCTTGCAAGCTTATATAGTTATAGATATAGTTCTTGCTATATAAAAATAAAAAACAGCTTCTCAAGTATGTTAAGGCAAGGACTTTTGATACAAACGATAAAAAGTTATTTTTTGCCTTAACTAGCTTTATTGACAAGCAAGCATGATCATATTTTGCATTATGGGATATTTCATTGAACTTAACATTTTAGGGTATGTTTTATGATTATCGAGGTGTCACGTGACCTATGACGTCACAAATTACCTTTTTCAAAATGGGCCAATGGGGAAAAGAGGAAGCGAAACACTTTTTGCTGTTTTAGTATGCTATTAATGTGTTCTCTACAAAACTGCCTTCATCGCTGGTCCATCTCTCTTGTTTTAGGGGATATAAGCTAAAGTATGAGGTCACGTGACCTGTCTTCCATATTATCTCTTCGTACAAGAGAGGTGGACCAGCGATGAAGGCAGTTTTATAAAGAGCACATTAGTAGGATACTAAAACAGCAAAAAAAAATTCACCTCCTTTTTTCCCCATTGGCCCATTTTGAAAAATGTAATTTATGACGTCATATGTCACGTGACACGTCGATGGTCACAAAAAATACCTTAAAATGTTAAGTTCAATGAAATATCCCATAAGGCAAAATATGATCATGCTTGCTCATCATTAAAACTATTTAAGTTAATTTTTCTGTTGAAGCAAAATTCCTTGCCTTAACATACTTGAGTTAAAACGCTTCAAAACCAGAAAAAAGCATACAGGAAGATGAAAAAATAATATTTACTACATAACAAGGCGAAAAAAAATTTAATATTCCTTGCAGGATTTGAACCCGCACTTACATATGTTTAGCTTTAAGTGCTTTTTACGCGCTGCTCTAAATGATTGCCTGGCGAAAAAAAAATGCAGTTAGCTGGAGCAGAACCGGCCTTATCTGCTCAAACTAACCGGATGAATGCATAGAACACTTGCCTTAGTCAATAGACCAGTGAGGGAGGCAAGAAACCCGGCCCCTGGACCATTACGGGCAGCGCCTTAGACAACTGTGCTATGTATACACCTGAGTGAAATTTGCGTTTGTTTTAGTGTTTTAAACTCAGCTCGATTCTAATGCTAATTTAAGCTTGTCAAATCCCTTGGGGACGTCTGGTTGAAGCTTTCCGAATTCAATGAATACGGAAAGTAATCGGGCTAGGTCATTTTTTTATAGCCCTGGTTGTCGGATTTTCGATTTTTCTTAACTGCGGTTCGGATTTAGCTCAATTCTCAAGTATGTTAAGGCCTGGGTCTGAACTGGGTCATGGAACCGTATTTGAAAACGATCACCTTTAATTTCATTATCCATCACGGTTCTTGGCTATAGTTTTGCTATTGGCCATAGGGTTATATTAGATATTTGAGATATCTTAGTATCAAAATTTCTGACATCAAGTGGTCACGTGACCTGGAGCTATGAAATTTCGGGTTTTTTTTAAACGAGCAATATAAAATGCCTTTACGTCTAAATAAATTTTTTGTTACAGCTAGTGTTAAGGACAACTAACGAAAAAAGATAGCGTTCGGGGAAAGTTGTCCCATAATTTTAGTTATGAAGAAAGACAAGAAAAAGTGGTCACGTGACCTGTTTTCGTAAATATCTCTCCCAAGACAAATTAAGGACAAGTTTTCCAAGCAAAAATTGTTAGATTTTAATGCCTTAAGCTTTTTAAACGCAAAATTGGTTGCATTAATTTGCTTTCAACCTCATTTTGAACTAAATATTCCAAATTGACAGGCACGTGATAAATCACGTGATCAATTTTTCCACAAAGTCAGATGTAAGGTCTGATGGTCCGATGATTTTCAACCTATATGTGGCAGATCTACAAGATAACATTGGTCCTCAAGCAACTTGTTTTCAATATGCCGATGATACTACTATCTATAAGCACTGTAAGTACGCTGACCTACAACACTGTGAAACGGAGATGAATACTACCTTAAGTCGACTTACAGAATGGTCCAGTGATTCCAACTTAGCTCTCAATGCAACCAAAACAAAATGTATGGTTCTATCCACTCAACAGCTGTCTGCATGTCATTCTATATCCTCACATCAAACTAGCCTAATGGTGGATGGAAAGCCGTTGGAACGCATTCAAACTACAAAATTGCTTGGTTTGCAAATTAATGAAAACCTTACGTGGAATGACCACATAAAATATTTGTCATGCACCTGCTACAGCACCCTGGCCACTCTTAAGAAGATAAAGAACTTTACTCCCTTTCACCTGAGAAAGCAATTGGCTGAGCAGCTTATTTTGTCAAAAATGGACTATGGTTATCTGGTCTTCAATCCTTTACCTGACTATCTTTTAAAAAGGTTGCAGAAAATTCAATTCTCATCAGCCAGCTTCGTAACTGGAAAGTACGTGAACTCCATTGAAACAATATTAAAGCTTGGTTGGCTTCCAATGCGTGAACGCAGAGACTTCAACCTATTGAAAGTTACGCATAAAGCTATCTACTCAAAGCATTGGCCGAATCACGTTTCAATTGAAGTTTACAAGCCATCTCGAACCTTGCGTTCAAGTACCACTTTGAATTTGGTCAGACCTGGAGAAAAGGGAAGCTTCCAAGACATTTCATCAGAACTTTTCAATACATTACCTAATAATATTAAAGTTATATCAAACCCTAATTTATTTAGCTCTAAAGTGAAAACCTTTTTAAAACAGCGTTTCACAGTAAATAAGTAATAATTTTGAAGCTATAAGTTAATAAGTAATATTGAAGTTATAAGTCAAATGAAGTAATATCAAAGTTTACTAAACTTTAATTATTTTGTTCCGAATAGAATTTACATATGTACACAAATTTATTTCATTTATTTCATATAGTTTTCTTTTATTGTCTTTTATATATTAGTTAATTGTAGGTTTCAATAGAAGAAGAGCCACCTAGTGGAATTTATTGAATAAAGCCATTATTATTATTATTATTATTATTATTATGTAAGGAGATTGGCAATGATGAAAGCAAATATTTGGAGAAATTTCATTGATTTCAGACGAAGGTGGAATTCTCGAGTCGGGAAATGAATTTTCCTTGAATCCCATAGCGGGCACGAAAAATTAAACAAAGACGATTTTGGGACAATTTTGTTAAGCGCGCGGCAAGCCATTCAACAGCAAGTACCCCAAAATAGCCAGCAAATGAGAATGATGGTGGAACCACCCCAAAATGCACTCTATTTTACTGTTATTGTACAAGAGAATCATCTCAGAATGAACTTCGAGGATTTTCTACATTCGCAGCACAAGACTAGTTTGTCAGAAAAGTTCAGCTGTAGCGTAGCGTCTCACCGTTTGAAAAACATTTTTCATCTGTAAACGTAAGTTTTATGCAATTTTCACATTTTTATCGATCTTTTGATATGTAGGTATTAAGAAAGAGCAGTTTTTGTATCGTATAAATGTTTTGGCATTGCTTTGAAGGCTTTTCTTTCGGAGTTTTCTAGTTTGCAGTCATCGGTTGAACACATTTATGAAATCAGTCATGGATTTAAGTTTTGACTTGCGCGGACTTGCATCTTCGTTTGAACACCAACTTGCATCAACTTGCGTCTACTTGCATCAACTTGCGAGGACTTGCGACAGCAGTTTGAACGTGCTTAAATATCCGGCATCGCAAGTTGATTTAAGTTTTGGCTCGTTTGACTGTCTTAAAAACCCTTAGATGGAACAGAACAGGCAGAAGACGTTTCTGGGGTTTCCAAGACTGAAGGTTTACTGTTCACTGATTGATGTTAATTACACTCTAATTGATAGTTAATTATAAAAGTGTGACCAGTGACCAGAAACCGTGGACAGCTGTTTCGGCCTTGTTGGGCCTCATCAGCACGGTGAACTGGATGCTGGTCAAAGTTCCCACTAGAAAAATGAATATGGTGCTGGACGTCACCCAGCCATGTGGGATGTTGGTTCACACAGCTCGAAATACTACGAGCATGCTCAGTGAATAGTTAATTACCTATTGTATTGATGACATCATAGATTGTCTAATCATCTAAACAGGAAACCCAATATATTTATGACACCCTGCCGGGCAGCCAAAAAGTGTCGCCTCTCACCGCTGTGGTCTGGTTTCGATCTTACTTACCAAAGATTAGAAAAATTTCCAAAATCGAGTTTTGTATCCTTTTTGATTATACCTTGAAAGAAAATGCTCGTAAAGTCGCGATTTATGCTTTTTGAACCATGCGCAATAGGCGTGCGCGGTGCAAAACAGAGGAATTACCTTAATTGGAAAGTTGTTTTATCTTTTAGCCACTGGGCCTTAATGGAGTGATTGGTATTTCAGTAGATCCTAACGAAAAAGTCACATGAATAAGTGATCGAGACAAAAAAGCGTTTTTTTCACGGTTTTAAAAACTAATATCGAGGTGCTCTTTCATTTTTTGAAGTTCAATTTGATGGTGCTGCTTGATTTAGGGGAGATTATTGGCCTATTCATGGTCAGAATTTACATGCGTCACACGTCACTTTAGCACTTCACAAAATACGTCATTTTCACCCTGAATCGAAGATCGCAGAATTCATCTTGGTAACTGTCATGTTGTTGTCCAGCTTCGATTCGTGAATTGAATTAAAATAAAGAAACAAATTCTTGCAAGCTTATATAGTTATAGATATAGTTCTTGCTATATAAAAATAAAAAACAGCTTCTCAAGTATGTTAAGGCAAGGACTTTTGATACAAACGATAAAAAGTTATTTTTTGCCTTAACTAGCTTTATTGACAAGCAAGCATGATCATATTTTGCATTATGGGATATTTCATTGAACTTAACATTTTAGGGTATGTTTTATGATTATCGAGGTGTCACGTGACCTATGACGTCACAAATTACCTTTTTCAAAATGGGCCAATGGGGAAAAGAGGAAGCGAAACACTTTTTGCTGTTTTAGTATGCTATTAATGTGTTCTCTACAAAACTGCCTTCATCGCTGGTCCATCTCTCTTGTTTTAGGGGATATAAGCTAAAGTATGAGGTCACGTGACCTGTCTTCCATATTATCTCTTCGTACAAGAGAGGTGGACCAGCGATGAAGGCAGTTTTATAAAGAGCACATTAGTAGGATACTAAAACAGCAAAAAAAAATTCACCTCCTTTTTTCCCCATTGGCCCATTTTGAAAAATGTAATTTATGACGTCATATGTCACGTGACACGTCGATGGTCACAAAAAATACCTTAAAATGTTAAGTTCAATGAAATATCCCATAAGGCAAAATATGATCATGCTTGCTCATCATTAAAACTATTTAAGTTAATTTTTCTGTTGAAGCAAAATTCCTTGCCTTAACATACTTGAGTTAAAACGCTTCAAAACCAGAAAAAAGCATACAGGAAGATGAAAAAATAATATTTACTACATAACAAGGCGAAAAAAAATTTAATATTCCTTGCAGGATTTGAACCCGCACTTACATATGTTTAGCTTTAAGTGCTTTTTACGCGCTGCTCTAAATGATTGCCTGGCGAAAAAAAAAATGCAGTTAGCTGGAGCAGAACCGGCCTTATCTGCTCAAACTAACCGGATGAATGCATAGAACACTTGCCTTAGTCAATAGACCAGTGAGGGAGGCAAGAAACCCGGCCCCTGGACCATTACGGGCAGCGCCTTAGACAACTGTGCTATGTATACACCTGAGTGAAATTTGCGTTTGTTTTAGTGTTTTAAACTCAGCTCGATTCTAATGCTAATTTAAGCTTGTCAAATCCCTTGGGGACGTCTGGTTGAAGCTTTCCGAATTCAATGAATACGGAAAGTAATCGGGCTAGGTCATTTTTTTATAGCCCTGGTTGTCGGATTTTCGATTTTTCTTAACTGCGGTTCGGATTTAGCTCAATTCTCAAGTATGTTAAGGCCTGGGTCTGAACTGGGTCATGGAACCGTATTTGAAAACGATCACCTTTAATTTCATTATCCATCACGGTTCTTGGCTATAGTTTTGCTATTGGCCATAGGGTTATATTAGATATTTGAGATATCTTAGTATCAAAATTTCTGACATCAAGTGGTCACGTGACCTGGAGCTATGAAATTTCGGGTTTTTTTTAAACGAGCAATATAAAATGCCTTTACGTCTAAATAAATTTTTTGTTACAGCTAGTGTTAAGGACAACTAACGAAAAAAGATAGCGTTCGGGGAAAGTTGTCCCATAATTTTAGTTATGAAGAAAGACAAGAAAAAGTGGTCACGTGACCTGTTTTCGTAAATATCTCTCCCAAGACAAATTAAGGACAAGTTTTCCAAGCAAAAATTGTTAGATTTTAATGCCTTAAGCTTTTTAAACGCAAAATTGGTTGCATTAATTTGCTTTCAACCTCATTTTGAACTAAATATTCCAAATTGACAGGCACGTGATAAATCACGTGATCAATTTTTCCACAAAGTCAGATGTAAGGTCTGATGGTCCGATGATTTTCAACCTATATGTGGCAGATCTACAAGATAACATTGGTCCTCAAGCAACTTGTTTTCAATATGCCGATGATACTACTATCTATAAGCACTGTAAGTACGCTGACCTACAACACTGTGAAACGGAGATGAATACTACCTTAAGTCGACTTACAGAATGGTCCAGTGATTCCAACTTAGCTCTCAATGCAACCAAAACAAAATGTATGGTTCTATCCACTCAACAGCTGTCTGCATGTCATTCTATATCCTCACATCAAACTAGCCTAATGGTGGATGGAAAGCCGTTGGAACGCATTCAAACTACAAAATTGCTTGGTTTGCAAATTAATGAAAACCTTACGTGGAATGACCACATAAAATATTTGTCATGCACCTGCTACAGCACCCTGGCCACTCTTAAGAAGATAAAGAACTTTACTCCCTTTCACCTGAGAAAGCAATTGGCTGAGCAGCTTATTTTGTCAAAAATGGACTATGGTTATCTGGTCTTCAATCCTTTACCTGACTATCTTTTAAAAAGGTTGCAGAAAATTCAATTCTCATCAGCCAGCTTCGTAACTGGAAAGTACGTGAACTCCATTGAAACAATATTAAAGCTTGGTTGGCTTCCAATGCGTGAACGCAGAGACTTCAACCTATTGAAAGTTACGCATAAAGCTATCTACTCAAAGCATTGGCCGAATCACGTTTCAATTGAAGTTTACAAGCCATCTCGAACCTTGCGTTCAAGTACCACTTTGAATTTGGTCAGACCTGGAGAAAAGGGAAGCTTCCAAGACATTTCATCAGAACTTTTCAATACATTACCTAATAATATTAAAGTTATATCAAACCCTAATTTATTTAGCTCTAAAGTGAAAACCTTTTTAAAACAGCGTTTCACAGTAAATAAGTAATAATTTTGAAGCTATAAGTTAATAAGTAATATTGAAGTTATAAGTCAAATGAAGTAATATCAAAGTTTACTAAACTTTAATTATTTTGTTCCGAATAGAATTTACATATGTACACAAATTTATTTCATTTATTTCATATAGTTTTCTTTTATTGTCTTTTATATATTAGTTAATTGTAGGTTTCAATAGAAGAAGAGCCACCTAGTGGAATTTATTGAATAAAGCCATTATTATTATTATTATTATTATTATTATGTAAGGAGATTGGCAATGATGAAAGCAAATATTTGGAGAAATTTCATTGATTTCAGACGAAGGTGGAATTCTCGAGTCGGGAAATGAATTTTCCTTGAATCCCATAGCGGGCACGAAAAATTAAACAAAGACGATTTTGGGACAATTTTGTTAAGCGCGCGGCAAGCCATTCAACAGCAAGTACCCCAAAATAGCCAGCAAATGAGAATGATGGTGGAACCACCCCAAAATGCACTCTATTTTACTGTTATTGTACAAGAGAATCATCTCAGAATGAACTTCGAGGATTTTCTACATTCGCAGCACAAGACTAGTTTGTCAGAAAAGTTCAGCTGTAGCGTAGCGTCTCACCGTTTGAAAAACATTTTTCATCTGTAAACGTAAGTTTTATGCAATTTTCACATTTTTATCGATCTTTTGATATGTAGGTATTAAGAAAGAGCAGTTTTTGTATCGTATAAATGTTTTGGCATTGCTTTGAAGGCTTTTCTTTCGGAGTTTTCTAGTTTGCAGTCATCGGTTGAACACATTTATGAAATCAGTCATGGATTTAAGTTTTGACTTGCGCGGACTTGCATCTTCGTTTGAACACCAACTTGCATCAACTTGCGTCTACTTGCATCAACTTGCGAGGACTTGCGACAGCAGTTTGAACGTGCTTAAATATCCGGCATCGCAAGTTGATTTAAGTTTTGGCTCGTTTGACTGTCTTAAAAACCCTTAGATGGAACAGAACAGGCAGAAGACGTTTCTGGGGTTTCCAAGACTGAAGGTTTACTGTTCACTGATTGATGTTAATTACACTCTAATTGATAGTTAATTATAAAAGTGTGACCAGTGACCAGAAACCGTGGACAGCTGTTTCGGCCTTGTTGGGCCTCATCAGCACGGTGAACTGGATGCTGGTCAAAGTTCCCACTAGAAAAATGAATATGGTGCTGGACGTCACCCAGCCATGTGGGATGTTGGTTCACACAGCTCGAAATACTACGAGCATGCTCAGTGAATAGTTAATTACCTATTGTATTGATGACATCATAGATTGTCTAATCATCTAAACAGGAAACCCAATATATTTATGACACCCTGCCGGGCAGCCAAAAAGTGTCGCCTCTCACCGCTGTGGTCTGGTTTCGATCTTACTTACCAAAGATTAGAAAAATTTCCAAAATCGAGTTTTGTATCCTTTTTGATTATACCTTGAAAGAAAATGCTCGTAAAGTCGCGATTTATGCTTTTTGAACCATGCGCAATAGGCGTGCGCGGTGCAAAACAGAGGAATTACCTTAATTGGAAAGTTGTTTTATCTTTTAGCCACTGGGCCTTAATGGAGTGATTGGTATTTCAGTAGATCCTAACGAAAAAGTCACATGAATAAGTGATCGAGACAAAAAAGCGTTTTTTTCACGGTTTTAAAAACTAATATCGAGGTGCTCTTTCATTTTTTGAAGTTCAATTTGATGGTGCTGCTTGATTTAGGGGAGATTATTGGCCTATTCATGGTCAGAATTTACATGCGTCACACGTCACTTTAGCACTTCACAAAATACGTCATTTTCACCCTGAATCGAAGATCGCAGAATTCATCTTGGTAACTGTCATGTTGTTGTCCAGCTTCGATTCGTGAATTGAATTAAAATAAAGAAACAAATTCTTGCAAGCTTATATAGTTATAGATATAGTTCTTGCTATATAAAAATAAAAAACAGCTTCTCAAGTATGTTAAGGCAAGGACTTTTGATACAAACGATAAAAAGTTATTTTTTGCCTTAACTAGCTTTATTGACAAGCAAGCATGATCATATTTTGCATTATGGGATATTTCATTGAACTTAACATTTTAGGGTATGTTTTATGATTATCGAGGTGTCACGTGACCTATGACGTCACAAATTACCTTTTTCAAAATGGGCCAATGGGGAAAAGAGGAAGCGAAACACTTTTTGCTGTTTTAGTATGCTATTAATGTGTTCTCTACAAAACTGCCTTCATCGCTGGTCCATCTCTCTTGTTTTAGGGGATATAAGCTAAAGTATGAGGTCACGTGACCTGTCTTCCATATTATCTCTTCGTACAAGAGAGGTGGACCAGCGATGAAGGCAGTTTTATAAAGAGCACATTAGTAGGATACTAAAACAGCAAAAAAAAATTCACCTCCTTTTTTCCCCATTGGCCCATTTTGAAAAATGTAATTTATGACGTCATATGTCACGTGACACGTCGATGGTCACAAAAAATACCTTAAAATGTTAAGTTCAATGAAATATCCCATAAGGCAAAATATGATCATGCTTGCTCATCATTAAAACTATTTAAGTTAATTTTTCTGTTGAAGCAAAATTCCTTGCCTTAACATACTTGAGTTAAAACGCTTCAAAACCAGAAAAAAGCATACAGGAAGATGAAAAAATAATATTTACTACATAACAAGGCGAAAAAAAATTTAATATTCCTTGCAGGATTTGAACCCGCACTTACATATGTTTAGCTTTAAGTGCTTTTTACGCGCTGCTCTAAATGATTGCCTGGCGAAAAAAAAAATGCAGTTAGCTGGAGCAGAACCGGCCTTATCTGCTCAAACTAACCGGATGAATGCATAGAACACTTGCCTTAGTCAATAGACCAGTGAGGGAGGCAAGAAACCCGGCCCCTGGACCATTACGGGCAGCGCCTTAGACAACTGTGCTATGTATACACCTGAGTGAAATTTGCGTTTGTTTTAGTGTTTTAAACTCAGCTCGATTCTAATGCTAATTTAAGCTTGTCAAATCCCTTGGGGACGTCTGGTTGAAGCTTTCCGAATTCAATGAATACGGAAAGTAATCGGGCTAGGTCATTTTTTTATAGCCCTGGTTGTCGGATTTTCGATTTTTCTTAACTGCGGTTCGGATTTAGCTCAATTCTCAAGTATGTTAAGGCCTGGGTCTGAACTGGGTCATGGAACCGTATTTGAAAACGATCACCTTTAATTTCATTATCCATCACGGTTCTTGGCTATAGTTTTGCTATTGGCCATAGGGTTATATTAGATATTTGAGATATCTTAGTATCAAAATTTCTGACATCAAGTGGTCACGTGACCTGGAGCTATGAAATTTCGGGTTTTTTTTAAACGAGCAATATAAAATGCCTTTACGTCTAAATAAATTTTTTGTTACAGCTAGTGTTAAGGACAACTAACGAAAAAAGATAGCGTTCGGGGAAAGTTGTCCCATAATTTTAGTTATGAAGAAAGACAAGAAAAAGTGGTCACGTGACCTGTTTTCGTAAATATCTCTCCCAAGACAAATTAAGGACAAGTTTTCCAAGCAAAAATTGTTAGATTTTAATGCCTTAAGCTTTTTAAACGCAAAATTGGTTGCATTAATTTGCTTTCAACCTCATTTTGAACTAAATATTCCAAATTGACAGGCACGTGATAAATCACGTGATCAATTTTTCCACAAAGTCAGATGTAAGGTCTGATGGTCCGATGATTTTCAACCTATATGTGGCAGATCTACAAGATAACATTGGTCCTCAAGCAACTTGTTTTCAATATGCCGATGATACTACTATCTATAAGCACTGTAAGTACGCTGACCTACAACACTGTGAAACGGAGATGAATACTACCTTAAGTCGACTTACAGAATGGTCCAGTGATTCCAACTTAGCTCTCAATGCAACCAAAACAAAATGTATGGTTCTATCCACTCAACAGCTGTCTGCATGTCATTCTATATCCTCACATCAAACTAGCCTAATGGTGGATGGAAAGCCGTTGGAACGCATTCAAACTACAAAATTGCTTGGTTTGCAAATTAATGAAAACCTTACGTGGAATGACCACATAAAATATTTGTCATGCACCTGCTACAGCACCCTGGCCACTCTTAAGAAGATAAAGAACTTTACTCCCTTTCACCTGAGAAAGCAATTGGCTGAGCAGCTTATTTTGTCAAAAATGGGCTATGGTGATCTGGTCTTCAATCCTTTACCTGACTATCTTTTAAAAAGGTTGCAGAAAATTCAATTCTCATCAGCCAGCTTCGTAACTGGAAAGTACGTGAACTCCATTGAAACAATATTAAAGCTTGGTTGGCTTCCAATGCGTGAACGCAGAGACTTCAACCTATTGAAAGTTACGCATAAAGCTATCTACTCAAAGCATTGGCCGAATCACGTTTCAATTGAAGTTTACAAGCCATCTCGAACCTTGCGTTCAAGTACCACTTTGAATTTGGTCAGACCTGGAGAAAAGGGAAGCTTCCAAGACATTTCATCAGAACTTTTCAATACATTACCTAATAATATTAAAGTTATATCAAACCCTAATTTATTTAGCTCTAAAGTGAAAACCTTTTTAAAACAGCGTTTCACAGTAAATAAGTAATAATTTTGAAGCTATAAGTTAATAAGTAATATTGAAGTTATAAGTCAAATGAAGTAATATCAAAGTTTACTAAACTTTAATTATTTTGTTCCGAATAGAATTTACATATGTACACAAATTTATTTCATTTATTTCATATAGTTTTCTTTTATTGTCTTTTATATATTAGTTAATTGTAGGTTTCAATAGAAGAAGAGCCACCTAGTGGAATTTATTGAATAAAGCCATTATTATTATTATTATTATTATTATGTAATGAGATTGGCAATGATGAAAACAAATATTTGGAGAAATTTCATTGATTTCAGACGAAGGTGGAATTCTCGAGTCGGGAAATGAATTTTCCTTGAATCCCATAGCGGGCACGAAAAATTAAACAAAGACGATTTTGGGACAATTTTGTTAAGCGCGCGGCAAGCCATTCAACAGCAAGTACCCCAAAATAGCCAGCAAATGAGAATGATGGTGGAACCACCCCAAAATGCACTCTATTTTACTGTTATTGTACAAGAGAATCATCTCAGAATGAACTTCGAGGATTTTCTACATTCGCAGCACAAGACTAGTTTGTCAGAAAAGTTCAGCTGTAGCGTAGCGTCTCACCGTTTGAAAAACATTTTTCATCTGTAAACGTAAGTTTTATGCAATTTTCACATTTTTATCGATCTTTTGATATGTAGGTATTAAGAAAGAGCAGTTTTTGTATCGTATAAATGTTTTGGCATTGCTTTGAAGGCTTTTCTTTCGGAGTTTTCTAGTTTGCAGTCATCGGTTGAACACATTTATGAAATCAGTCATGGATTTAAGTTTTGACTTGCGCGGACTTGCATCTTCGTTTGAACACCAACTTGCATCAACTTGCGTCTACTTGCATCAACTTGCGAGGACTTGCGACAGCAGTTTGAACGTGCTTAAATATCCGGCATCGCAAGTTGATTTAAGTTTTGGCTCGTTTGACTGTCTTAAAAACCCTCAGCTCATCTAAGGCATGGCTCAAATTTAAAAATCGGCAAAATTCGTAAAAAAATTCATAGCACAACATTGTATGAACAGATTTTAATAAAACTTAGCAAACATACTCAGTGCTGATTGGGCTTTGCTGTCAATCATTTTTTTGCCATGGAAACGGTCACGTGACAACGAAATTCTGATTCAAAGTAGTGAAAATATCTCTGTTTTCTAAGAAGGGTGGAGACATAATTTGAGTGATAATTCTCCCACTATAAATACCCTTTTGAAAGCTATACACACCGTATATCTTGGAACTAATTGGAAAACTGTCATTGATTGAGCAATTAAAACAAAGGAAGAACTAGTTGTGATACGTTGCGATCATTTAGTTGATATTGTACCTTTGGCATCAGATTTAACTCCTATGGAGCTAAATAATCAGGATTTCCAATTAGAACCAGATAGAATAGGCATAAATAACTTCCAAAACGTCAAAATTGGTCGAATAATCGAACACTTTGCCTGTCTCCAATGGCATAAAAACCTCTTGATCTGGCCTCGAAAGTTCGACAGTGCAGGCTCAATATAGGTGTCAGCAGTATGCATTAGAAGTCAACATATTCCCGGCCAATAAACTGGATCTAGAAACAATCAACAAGCAAGATGGCGGACACAAAGAGTTATTGGAAGGAAACACGAACACTTTGTACATATTTTTACCCATGTAATAGGCCAGATCAACTGTTTTAAAACATTTAAATCAAAGCTGTTATCTATTAGAATATACAGTGCTAAATATTGCAAACGTGAAGGCCTTGAAAAGACGAAAGCTGTGATGAATATGATGGGCAAGTTCAAATAGTTGTAAGCTGCCTAGTAGGTACAAATTTACCCTTGTATTTCTTGTTATTTCAATTTTAAATTAAAGATCTCTGTAATCCAATCAGTATTGTTATAATATACGCGCATGCTCTAATAATATGTTCATTCGGGCGGGAGCAGAGCGGGAATTTCAAAACGATCTAGATACGGAATTAACGAGCTGGTGTTACTTTATATACGAATTTTAACCTCTATTTCAAACAAGTTCTTATTAGATTTTATGGTATTAAGAGCCACTTCTAATTGAGGAAATCTTAATTCAATGGCGGGGACATTTCTTTGTCCAATTTCTTGTGGATTCGCTAAAGTTGGAGCCCTTGAAATATCCCGTGATTGTGCCAACTCACTTTCAAAGAGAGAAGATGAATGTCAGTACAAGTTCAAAGCTCGTCTCAAACAAGAGCAATACAATCAATTTAAAGCCAAATTTTGTGGTGGTACAGAAAGTGCAAGCTCTTCATACGACAAATTTTCAATAACCTTCGTGCAATTTCACAAGAAACTCCCAGTCTTGAGAGAAAAGTTCAGAAAGTGGAATGGAAGAAAACTTGATGAAAAAAGAAAATATCTTGAGACATTTTCTTTAGAACAATGGCAGAAACTTAGCGAATCTAAACAAAGAGAGCACAGCTTTTTAAATTGTAAAGGTTGTTTGGTGCGATATGCAGAAATCCAAGCTTATTTTCCTGTAAAATCTGGGGTTTTGAAGGGGGAAGCTCTAAAAAATCCTGTATTTGCTGCAGCATCTGAGGCAAAACAAATGAATAATGGAAATAAGATCAAGGTAAAGCCACTCAAAAGGGACATAAAAAATGCTGCCAAGGCAATCTACAATAACATTGACAAAGCATTCCAGCAAAACTTTTGCACAACTTTTGCTGATGGTCTGTCAAAGGTTTCAGAGCTTGACTTGCATTATAAAACCCCAAATCAACAGCGAATGGAAAGAAGAGAAGCATATAGAAAATCAAAGGAAAACATTGAGCAGCAAATGGTGGAAACTTCATTTTTAAGGTTTGCAAACATTATATACTATATATTTATATTAAAAGATGAGTATTAATAACTTAAAATTAAAATTAAAGCATGACTTACTGAAATTATTTGTCTATTTTGTTGAATTGTAAAAGCTGTAAAGCTCTGACTATTGATCTGGCTAACTGCAGTTAATTTTTGTATTGGTTGAAAAATGATAAGTAAAAATATATAAAAATAATTATTGCCTGAAAAATAACAAAACGGTTAACAAGGCAAATTTAATGACTGCTTTATTGTGATTTTCCTCAATACCAGATGAATGATGTGTTAGCTGCACACAAACAGGTAAAAGTATATAATAATAAAATAAGACAATTCACAGTCGCATGGAACACAACTTGGAGAACTATATGTATTGTAGGAGAAAAATGCTATGGAATAGACAATCATTGAGATTTTGAACAAAATTAGGCTGTATTTTAATAGTTAAAAATTGCAAATATTCTTTAGAAATAAATAGAAAATAATTAAAACAAACATACATTATATATATAAATTACATGCAAATAATAAATTAAATCAAAAATAGTTTTAATTAAAGATTTAAAATATTGTTTAGAAATAAATTGAAAATTAAAAAAAAAAAAAAGACATAAATGAAATTGTCAATATATTTGATTATTGCAAAGGCCAAAAGAACATAAAACTACAAAATAATGCAAAAAGTGTCAACATGTACTTCATGTGTGCTCTTTTATTAAAAAAATAATACTCATAAAATAGTTTTTAAAATTACACATTCTATTCATAGATGTTATGGTAGTGGCCAATCACTGAGTGCCTGGGATCGTGGACGAAGAGCTCTGTGTTTTGAAACAAAGAAAGCTGCAATAGAGAGGAGAGACAAATTAGAACAGGACCCAGTTAAGAAAAAGAAAAAAGATCACACTGGGAACATAGAAGCAATGGAATTTGATAGGAAAGCCTTGAAGGCAGAGGTTGAAAATTATGCTGATAAGGATAAGGTCAACTGGGCTGAATTAGCAAGACAGTATAATGTCAAGACCAAGAGCGGAGAACAAGCAAAGAATGGAGGTCAAATCATAAAGGAGTGGCTTTCATCGCAGAATGTTCATGTAAATAGGTTTACAACAAAGAGAAAACAGGAAGATACTCCAATAATAAGGAGAAAAAAGAGAAAGGGACAGGGTGGAGAAATAAGTGTTCCTGCAGAAATTGACCAAAACAAACTGAGAGGAATGCTTAAAGAGAAATTACAGAAGAAAGAATACACCATTGGTCAGATGATTGTCCCAAGGAAGGTGATAATAATATTGCATGATGAATAAATTAACATTTTTGAATAAAGCAAAAGAGAAAAATAGGGAAAAAATACAAAAAAAATCATTAATTTGACTAGTCTGAATCAAGTGACAAACAAGTCTAATTGTGTGTATCCAATACTGTAGCTTGGACTAAAAACAAAAATCCCAGGACTTACAAAAATGTTGAGGAAATTCAGTTTCATTGAAATTATTTCATTGGCCTAATTAGAGTTATTGATTAATTTTTTTGCCCTTATTCAATATTATTGCAGTATGAAAAGCTGGTACTTACCAAAGATCTTGAGATAAAGAAGGTTGAGTTCTGGGCTGAAGGCAGGAAAACTCCCTTAAAAGAAATTAGAGAGAACATGTTAAAAAAACAAAGTAAATACCTTAGAGCAACAACAGATGATTACTTGAATGAGATGACAAAAGAACAACTTGTTGCTGAGTTAGAGAGAGTCAACGAGACTGCTGGGGTTAACACAAATAATGAAGAAATAATGAGGGAAAAGCTCAAAAAAATTGAAAGAACAAGAAACTTAATGGTCTGGCTTGACAACTCTACAGTGGCAAATGCAGGTTACCTTGTTTGTCTCATCACCTGCCTTTATGATCCTGCTGTATTTTACACAGATGAAGAGTTTGAGGCAGCTTTTGGTGAGAAAGTTAAAATTCAGCAGATCATTGAAGAGCCTGAATTGCACTTCATTGCAAGATGTGGGAGTTCTGATAAAGAACAACTACTGTACAGCGAAACTCGCCTCGAATGCATTCTTGAGTTGAGTACCACCTACACTAAAGATCAAAAGGAGATCAAGTATTTTGATAAATTGAGATTCTGCCATGGGGATATGCCACTTCGAGCTTTTGAAGCTGGACAACAGAAAGGTGGAAACTTTTTCTGTTCAAGCTGTGGAATACACTGTGACAATACCTTCTTCTTGGAGCATGCTCTTAACTGCCCACTGGTTTCTTTACAAGATAGGCAGAATGCCATGATGATGAATGGATCAGTTACTCGCCAGAAAACCCTCCAAAAGAAAGCAAAGCCCCTGGAAGGCCTCACAAAAGCAGAACTTGAACAAGAGCTTGCTTCAAGATCTATTTATGAAGGCAAAACAAAAAAAGACCTACAAGATTACTTAACTGAGGAATTGGCAGGTCAGCAGCGAATTCCAGCACTTGTTTTTAACAATCCTGAATCATCACTTCAAGACCTTGGCCTGGAAGACTATGAAATTTTGCCTTGTGAGCCACTTCATGACTTAGGTCATCATATTGAGAACTTTTTTACAGAGTTTCCCAAGCATCTAACACCCCCTGAAGCCAAACTGCTTGATGACACCATCTCACTAAGCCTTGCTGGAAAGGACAGTAAGAGGTGTGTTGACTATAGAAAAACACTAATAAAAACAGCTTCTGTGGCACACCAGTCTCCCATAATATCAGAGAAAACCCTCTCAGCTCTAGACACTCTGGTAGAAATGCAAAGAATACTATACTCAGATGACAAAACCCGCTCCCCCTCACAAATATTAAGATACTACAACCAAGCTTGGTACCATTCCATCTTACTGTATGACCTGATTGTTAGCAACCCCATGAAGCTTACACTAAGAAAGATGTTTGGCGTGTATTTTCACAATCTGAGTGCTCATGCAGGAGATATGCTTAGACTACTCTCTGGCCAATCTACCAATGCTGAAAGACAGGAAAGAATCTTCAACAGCATCAAGCGCATCACAAAACAGACAAGCAACTACCATCCAGGGCATATAATTCCAAATTTGTTTGTCCGTCTGCAAGCAGAGAAAGAATTGGGTCTACAAGGAAATGATGCCATTACACAGCAGGCCCACATCAGCAGTTTAAGTAAATGTCTACCACCTCCACATAACACTTTCATACCATACACAGTGATCATAAAACATCCACGGGCCTGGCAAGCACACCTCCAACACATTAGTGACTTTCTTTTAGAGGGTGAGGGTGTCTGGTTCTCATTAAGAAATGAGGGAGTTGAAATGCATGACTGCACAGGCTACCCAGATCCACTACTCAGAGGACCACAACTTCATCATTTTCGCTCAAGCAGTCTAAAACAAGAGGAAGAATACCTCAAGAGCTGTTGGAAAAAAATCCTAGATGAGAAATGTACTATCCCTCTACATGTAATCAGGTTGAAAGCAGATGGCAAAATTAAGAAAGTTTACACAAACTTTCTTAAAGATTACATCAATATCCCCACAGCTGTCTCTGATCAACCTATGGAAGATGACACTGAACAAGTCCAGACTCCATGTTATCAAGATGATGAAAACTCTCCTGATGTACCAAATCAAGTCCCAGTACCTGATGAGCCAAATGAAGAAGTTGTAGAAGTGTCTCTTTCAGTAGAAGAAATAATTGAACTGGAAGACAATGCTGAGAAACAAACATCTGATCCAGCCACTACACCTTGTAGCACTCAAGCTCAAGATATTTGTAACTCAAACAGCAACAACCCACCCATGTGCACTACCACCTGTACTATGCAGTCACAAGATTCTGACTACACTTTACAGAGCCGTCTTTGCAAAGCCATCCAAGTGGTCATAGGCAACACAAAGGAAGTTGTTGCTCTTGATAAAAATCATCTTTACTTAAAGAAACTGAAGAGAGAAAACAAAAGATGCAAGGAACAGGAGAAAATCTACTCAAGTCAGCTGGCACAACTCCAAACAAAAGTCCTGGCTGAAAGCAGAAAATTAAAGGATACACTTGTTCAATGGGAGAAAGAATATGTCTTACAGAGTGGATTGATCTCCCCCTCTGCACAAGTAATGACTTCTGACAAAACTGCCTCAGAACTTCTAAAGAAAATTAAGTATTCAACAGCATTATTAAGAGAATGGAAAATTGCCTTTTGATTTTGATGTCATGTATGCTACAATAATAAACTGTGCAGACTACAAAACAACAGAATGCTATATATACTTGTATTTGCACATTTAGGTTTACAATCTAGTGGAAATTACACTAAATTTGAACAGGACTAGTGCCTGAGAACTTTTAATAAAATGCCAATTCAAAATTAACTTGAGGTATTATTAGAATGTGTTCTAATATTTTCACCTCATTCTTCTTCAGTCTGTTTGGTAGACACTGAAAATAGCTAAATTCATAGGCTTAAGGGACTGTAATATTTACTTCAGCGTTAATTAAATTGATCAATATTGAGAGAATATTTTACATTGTAAGAAAACATACTAGCCAAACATGGAAAAGGTCAAGAGACTTTTTGTAAATAATAATAGAATACTAAAAGCAAGAGGATGTCGTGAATATACTATAAGCTTGCAAACTCATTCGAACAATTGTTCGAAACCCATAATTAAGCTTATTATAAAAGCGTACGTAACTGTGTAGATATGCTCATCCAAGCTCATCCTGTTTAATAAGCTTTGTTTTAAAGTAGAATTAATAAATATTGAGAGATTTTTACATTGTAAGAAAACATTGCCAAACGGTCAAGAGTCATCAAGAGCCATTTTGTAAATAATAATAATAGATATTGAAAGCAAGGATGTCGTGAATATATACTTACAAACTCATTCGAAACCCGTAAGCTTGTGTAAATATGCTCAACTCGATCTTTATAAAGCTTTAGTATTAAAGTAGATAAATGCAACAAATTTCAAAAGGCAAAAAACATTAAAGATAAAGATTAATATATGCTAATAAAATCAGATTACAATCATACATGTGTTATCTCTGTGTTGTGCAGTCGTTCGTGCAGTCTCACAGCAGAAAGGCAGAAAGTAAATTACCAACAAACTTCAAGTTAAATCACAATTATGCTTACCTTAAAAGCACTTTCACTCCTCCATTGTCCACAAAAAGTAATTTCTCAGATATCTAATGCATAAAATGTACAGTTTTTCCGCTAAACCGATCGAAAAACAACCGAGCTTTACAGATGCCGAAGACGCCATTACTATTTGCCTGCATATTTCTTACGCGTTGTCATGGCAAACTCTCCCCCAGGCTTCTTTGTCGAAAATCATCGCTGGGGGTCAAAATTCAGTTTCAAGCCTTGCCTTAGATGAGCTGAGCCCTTAGATGGAACAGAACAGGCAGAAGACGTTTCTGGGGTTTCCAAGACTGAAGGTTTACTGTTCACTGATTGATGTTAATTACACTCTAATTGATAGTTAATTATAAAAGTGTGACCAGTGACCAGAAACCGTGGACAGCTGTTTCGGCCTTGTTGGGCCTCATCAGCACGGTGAACTGGATGCTGGTCAAAGTTCCCACTAGAAAAATGAATATGGTGCTGGACGTCACCCAGCCATGTGGGATGTTGGTTCACACAGCTCGAAATACTACGAGCATGCTCAGTGAATAGTTAATTACCTATTGTATTGATGACATCATAGATTGTCTAATCATCTAAACAGGAAACCCAATATATTTATGACACCCTGCCGGGCAGCCAAAAAGTGTCGCCTCTCACCGCTGTGGTCTGGTTTCGATCTTACTTACCAAAGATTAGAAAAATTTCCAAAATCGAGTTTTGTATCCTTTTTGATTATACCTTGAAAGAAAATGCTCGTAAAGTCGCGATTTATGCTTTTTGAACCATGCGCAATAGGCGTGCGCGGTGCAAAACAGAGGAATTACCTTAATTGGAAAGTTGTTTTATCTTTTAGCCACTGGGCCTTAATGGAGTGATTGGTATTTCAGTAGATCCTAACGAAAAAGTCACATGAATAAGTGATCGAGACAAAAAAGCGTTTTTTTCACGGTTTTAAAAACTAATATCGAGGTGCTCTTTCATTTTTTGAAGTTCAATTTGATGGTGCTGCTTGATTTAGGGGAGATTATTGGCCTATTCATGGTCAGAATTTACATGCGTCACACGTCACTTTAGCACTTCACAAAATACGTCATTTTCACCCTGAATCGAAGATCGCAGAATTCATCTTGGTAACTGTCATGTTGTTGTCCAGCTTCGATTCGTGAATTGAATTAAAATAAAGAAACAAATTCTTGCAAGCTTATATAGTTATAGATATAGTTCTTGCTATATAAAAATAAAAAACAGCTTCTCAAGTATGTTAAGGCAAGGACTTTTGATACAAACGATAAAAAGTTATTTTTTGCCTTAACTAGCTTTATTGACAAGCAAGCATGATCATATTTTGCATTATGGGATATTTCATTGAACTTAACATTTTAGGGTATGTTTTATGATTATCGAGGTGTCACGTGACCTATGACGTCACAAATTACCTTTTTCAAAATGGGCCAATGGGGAAAAGAGGAAGCGAAACACTTTTTGCTGTTTTAGTATGCTATTAATGTGTTCTCTACAAAACTGCCTTCATCGCTGGTCCATCTCTCTTGTTTTAGGGGATATAAGCTAAAGTATGAGGTCACGTGACCTGTCTTCCATATTATCTCTTCGTACAAGAGAGGTGGACCAGCGATGAAGGCAGTTTTATAAAGAGCACATTAGTAGGATACTAAAACAGCAAAAAAAAATTCACCTCCTTTTTTCCCCATTGGCCCATTTTGAAAAATGTAATTTATGACGTCATATGTCACGTGACACGTCGATGGTCACAAAAAATACCTTAAAATGTTAAGTTCAATGAAATATCCCATAAGGCAAAATATGATCATGCTTGCTCATCATTAAAACTATTTAAGTTAATTTTTCTGTTGAAGCAAAATTCCTTGCCTTAACATACTTGAGTTAAAACGCTTCAAAACCAGAAAAAAGCATACAGGAAGATGAAAAAATAATATTTACTACATAACAAGGCGAAAAAAAATTTAATATTCCTTGCAGGATTTGAACCCGCACTTACATATGTTTAGCTTTAAGTGCTTTTTACGCGCTGCTCTAAATGATTGCCTGGCGAAAAAAAAAATGCAGTTAGCTGGAGCAGAACCGGCCTTATCTGCTCAAACTAACCGGATGAATGCATAGAACACTTGCCTTAGTCAATAGACCAGTGAGGGAGGCAAGAAACCCGGCCCCTGGACCATTACGGGCAGCGCCTTAGACAACTGTGCTATGTATACACCTGAGTGAAATTTGCGTTTGTTTTAGTGTTTTAAACTCAGCTCGATTCTAATGCTAATTTAAGCTTGTCAAATCCCTTGGGGACGTCTGGTTGAAGCTTTCCGAATTCAATGAATACGGAAAGTAATCGGGCTAGGTCATTTTTTTATAGCCCTGGTTGTCGGATTTTCGATTTTTCTTAACTGCGGTTCGGATTTAGCTCAATTCTCAAGTATGTTAAGGCCTGGGTCTGAACTGGGTCATGGAACCGTATTTGAAAACGATCACCTTTAATTTCATTATCCATCACGGTTCTTGGCTATAGTTTTGCTATTGGCCATAGGGTTATATTAGATATTTGAGATATCTTAGTATCAAAATTTCTGACATCAAGTGGTCACGTGACCTGGAGCTATGAAATTTCGGGTTTTTTTTAAACGAGCAATATAAAATGCCTTTACGTCTAAATAAATTTTTTGTTACAGCTAGTGTTAAGGACAACTAACGAAAAAAGATAGCGTTCGGGGAAAGTTGTCCCATAATTTTAGTTATGAAGAAAGACAAGAAAAAGTGGTCACGTGACCTGTTTTCGTAAATATCTCTCCCAAGACAAATTAAGGACAAGTTTTCCAAGCAAAAATTGTTAGATTTTAATGCCTTAAGCTTTTTAAACGCAAAATTGGTTGCATTAATTTGCTTTCAACCTCATTTTGAACTAAATATTCCAAATTGACAGGCACGTGATAAATCACGTGATCAATTTTTCCACAAAGTCAGATGTAAGGTCTGATGGTCCGATGATTTTCAACCTATATGTGGCAGATCTACAAGATAACATTGGTCCTCAAGCAACTTGTTTTCAATATGCCGATGATACTACTATCTATAAGCACTGTAAGTACGCTGACCTACAACACTGTGAAACGGAGATGAATACTACCTTAAGTCGACTTACAGAATGGTCCAGTGATTCCAACTTAGCTCTCAATGCAACCAAAACAAAATGTATGGTTCTATCCACTCAACAGCTGTCTGCATGTCATTCTATATCCTCACATCAAACTAGCCTAATGGTGGATGGAAAGCCGTTGGAACGCATTCAAACTACAAAATTGCTTGGTTTGCAAATTAATGAAAACCTTACGTGGAATGACCACATAAAATATTTGTCATGCACCTGCTACAGCACCCTGGCCACTCTTAAGAAGATAAAGAACTTTACTCCCTTTCACCTGAGAAAGCAATTGGCTGAGCAGCTTATTTTGTCAAAAATGGGCTATGGTGATCTGGTCTTCAATCCTTTACCTGACTATCTTTTAAAAAGGTTGCAGAAAATTCAATTCTCATCAGCCAGCTTCGTAACTGGAAAGTACGTGAACTCCATTGAAACAATATTAAAGCTTGGTTGGCTTCCAATGCGTGAACGCAGAGACTTCAACCTATTGAAAGTTACGCATAAAGCTATCTACTCAAAGCATTGGCCGAATCACGTTTCAATTGAAGTTTACAAGCCATCTCGAACCTTGCGTTCAAGTACCACTTTGAATTTGGTCAGACCTGGAGAAAAGGGAAGCTTCCAAGACATTTCATCAGAACTTTTCAATACATTACCTAATAATATTAAAGTTATATCAAACCCTAATTTATTTAGCTCTAAAGTGAAAACCTTTTTAAAACAGCGTTTCACAGTAAATAAGTAATAATTTTGAAGCTATAAGTTAATAAGTAATATTGAAGTTATAAGTCAAATGAAGTAATATCAAAGTTTACTAAACTTTAATTATTTTGTTCCGAATAGAATTTACATATGTACACAAATTTATTTCATTTATTTCATATAGTTTTCTTTTATTGTCTTTTATATATTAGTTAATTGTAGGTTTCAATAGAAGAAGAGCCACCTAGTGGAATTTATTGAATAAAGCCATTATTATTATTATTATTATTATTATGTAATGAGATTGGCAATGATGAAAACAAATATTTGGAGAAATTTCATTGATTTCAGACGAAGGTGGAATTCTCGAGTCGGGAAATGAATTTTCCTTGAATCCCATAGCGGGCACGAAAAATTAAACAAAGACGATTTTGGGACAATTTTGTTAAGCGCGCGGCAAGCCATTCAACAGCAAGTACCCCAAAATAGCCAGCAAATGAGAATGATGGTGGAACCACCCCAAAATGCACTCTATTTTACTGTTATTGTACAAGAGAATCATCTCAGAATGAACTTCGAGGATTTTCTACATTCGCAGCACAAGACTAGTTTGTCAGAAAAGTTCAGCTGTAGCGTAGCGTCTCACCGTTTGAAAAACATTTTTCATCTGTAAACGTAAGTTTTATGCAATTTTCACATTTTTATCGATCTTTTGATATGTAGGTATTAAGAAAGAGCAGTTTTTGTATCGTATAAATGTTTTGGCATTGCTTTGAAGGCTTTTCTTTCGGAGTTTTCTAGTTTGCAGTCATCGGTTGAACACATTTATGAAATCAGTCATGGATTTAAGTTTTGACTTGCGCGGACTTGCATCTTCGTTTGAACACCAACTTGCATCAACTTGCGTCTACTTGCATCAACTTGCGAGGACTTGCGACAGCAGTTTGAACGTGCTTAAATATCCGGCATCGCAAGTTGATTTAAGTTTTGGCTCGTTTGACTGTCTTAAAAACCCTTAGATGGAACAGAACAGGCAGAAGACGTTTCTGGGGTTTCCAAGACTGAAGGTTTACTGTTCACTGATTGATGTTAATTACACTCTAATTGATAGTTAATTATAAAAGTGTGACCAGTGACCAGAAACCGTGGACAGCTGTTTCGGCCTTGTTGGGCCTCATCAGCACGGTGAACTGGATGCTGGTCAAAGTTCCCACTAGAAAAATGAATATGGTGCTGGACGTCACCCAGCCATGTGGGATGTTGGTTCACACAGCTCGAAATACTACGAGCATGCTCAGTGAATAGTTAATTACCTATTGTATTGATGACATCATAGATTGTCTAATCATCTAAACAGGAAACCCAATATATTTATGACACCCTGCCGGGCAGCCAAAAAGTGTCGCCTCTCACCGCTGTGGTCTGGTTTCGATCTTACTTACCAAAGATTAGAAAAATTTCCAAAATCGAGTTTTGTATCCTTTTTGATTATACCTTGAAAGAAAATGCTCGTAAAGTCGCGATTTATGCTTTTTGAACCATGCGCAATAGGCGTGCGCGGTGCAAAACAGAGGAATTACCTTAATTGGAAAGTTGTTTTATCTTTTAGCCACTGGGCCTTAATGGAGTGATTGGTATTTCAGTAGATCCTAACGAAAAAGTCACATGAATAAGTGATCGAGACAAAAAAGCGTTTTTTTCACGGTTTTAAAAACTAATATCGAGGTGCTCTTTCATTTTTTGAAGTTCAATTTGATGGTGCTGCTTGATTTAGGGGAGATTATTGGCCTATTCATGGTCAGAATTTACATGCGTCACACGTCACTTTAGCACTTCACAAAATACGTCATTTTCACCCTGAATCGAAGATCGCAGAATTCATCTTGGTAACTGTCATGTTGTTGTCCAGCTTCGATTCGTGAATTGAATTAAAATAAAGAAACAAATTCTTGCAAGCTTATATAGTTATAGATATAGTTCTTGCTATATAAAAATAAAAAACAGCTTCTCAAGTATGTTAAGGCAAGGACTTTTGATACAAACGATAAAAAGTTATTTTTTGCCTTAACTAGCTTTATTGACAAGCAAGCATGATCATATTTTGCATTATGGGATATTTCATTGAACTTAACATTTTAGGGTATGTTTTATGATTATCGAGGTGTCACGTGACCTATGACGTCACAAATTACCTTTTTCAAAATGGGCCAATGGGGAAAAGAGGAAGCGAAACACTTTTTGCTGTTTTAGTATGCTATTAATGTGTTCTCTACAAAACTGCCTTCATCGCTGGTCCATCTCTCTTGTTTTAGGGGATATAAGCTAAAGTATGAGGTCACGTGACCTGTCTTCCATATTATCTCTTCGTACAAGAGAGGTGGACCAGCGATGAAGGCAGTTTTATAAAGAGCACATTAGTAGGATACTAAAACAGCAAAAAAAAATTCACCTCCTTTTTTCCCCATTGGCCCATTTTGAAAAATGTAATTTATGACGTCATATGTCACGTGACACGTCGATGGTCACAAAAAATACCTTAAAATGTTAAGTTCAATGAAATATCCCATAAGGCAAAATATGATCATGCTTGCTCATCATTAAAACTATTTAAGTTAATTTTTCTGTTGAAGCAAAATTCCTTGCCTTAACATACTTGAGTTAAAACGCTTCAAAACCAGAAAAAAGCATACAGGAAGATGAAAAAATAATATTTACTACATAACAAGGCGAAAAAAAATTTAATATTCCTTGCAGGATTTGAACCCGCACTTACATATGTTTAGCTTTAAGTGCTTTTTACGCGCTGCTCTAAATGATTGCCTGGCGAAAAAAAAAATGCAGTTAGCTGGAGCAGAACCGGCCTTATCTGCTCAAACTAACCGGATGAATGCATAGAACACTTGCCTTAGTCAATAGACCAGTGAGGGAGGCAAGAAA